>AWUE01023748.1:0-32354 GCA_001974825.2 Corchorus olitorius
AAGCAGACACCTCCTTTGGCTGGTGGGAAAATCTTTCCAATAAGGTCAATTACCCATCCTCTAAATGGCCAAGGTTTTATTATAGAGTGTAGCTCTACTGATGGAAGTCTCCAAATAGGACCATACTTTTGACAAGCTTGGCATCCTTTGGCAAATTCCATACAGTCTTTCATGATGGTTGGCCAGTAAAAGCCATGATGGTGTATTAGCCATCTGATATTCCTTCCAGCTTGATGTAAACCACATAAGCCTTCATGTACATCCTTGATGACTTTCTTAGCTTCTTCGTTGTCTAGACATCTCATCAAGGATCCGTCTAAGTCTTTTCGATACAACATATCAACTAAAACAGTATAGTGTACAGCCAACGTCCTTATCCTCCTGCTGACCCTTATTGATGGATTTTGAAGATAGTCAAGGAATGGTTGATGCCAATCATCAAGCCTGTGTACCATGTTGTATACTTCAAACACGTTGTTCATAGCAAATGTTGACGGCATGTTCCTCCTCTCAACATTCACGACTTTCTTCCATATATCCTCTTGGAAGGTGATGCCAGATGCAAGTTGTGCAGCGACATTTGCAACTTCATTCTGATGTCTAGGCACATGTTCAATTCGTACATCATCAAATTTTTCTAGCAATTGCACTGCCACTGCATAGTATGGAAATAAAGATACACTTGTGCAATTGAACTCTCGAGTGAGTTGGTTGATCACTAGTAGAGAGTCTCCTTTGATGTGTACATAGGATACTTTCATCTCCCTGAGTAACTCTAAACCAATAATGTGTGCCTCATACTCAGCTTGATTGTTAGTACAATCAAAGTCCAAGTGGAATGACATCATGGTGTAGTCACCATCAGGAGAAGTGATTACAATTCCTGCACCTGCTGAGTTAGTAGTGCTAGATCCATCGAACTCAAGTATCCATGGTATCAAAGACACTTCCATGACTAAGTTTAAATCCTCAAATTCTTCTCCCAGGTCTAAGCAAGGATGGTCGGCCAAGAAGTCAGCAACAGCTTGGCCTTTTATTGCTTTCTGAGGAATGTACTTGAAGCTAAACTCAAAAAATGCTAAGCACCATTTACCTAATCGGCCTTTAAGGAGAAGCCGAGTTAGCATATATTTTATTATGTCGGTTTTGGCAATAATACAGACATTAAAGTAGAGCATGTAATGTCGAAGTTTTATTGCTGCAAAGTAGAGTGACAAACAAAGCTTTTCAATAGGACTATATCTGGTTTCTAAATCAGTAAGAGTCCTACTTAAGTAATACACTGCTTGTTCCTTCCCTTTTCCTAGTCCCTGAGCCAACAAACATCCAATAGAAGATGCAGTGGTGAGACGTATAAGTACAAAGTTTTATCCTTCTTAGGAGGAACTAAGACAGGAGGTAATGTCAAGTACTTCTTGATTGCCTCAAAAGCTTCTTGTTGTTCGTCATTCCATTGAAATTCTTCCTTGTCCTTCAACTTCAACAGTGGTGAAAATGCTTTGGTTTTACCAGTAGTGTTGGAGATGAATCTTCGTAAGAAGTTCACTTGTCTAAGGAAACGTTGTAGTTCTTTCTTGGAGGTGGGTGGCTTAGCTTGTATAGTGGCTTTTGCCTTGTTTTGGTCTATCTCGATGCCTCGTTGATGAACCAAAAATCCAAGGAAGTTACCTGCACCAACACCAGAAGCACATGTCAATGGATTCATTTTTAAGCCATGTTGTCTCATTCTTTCAAATGAGCGCCTTAGATGGTCAATGTGGTCAAGGTGATTATGTGACTTAACCACGACATCATCTATGTATATCTCCATGAATTTGCCAATCATGTCATGGAAGATGGCGTTCATTGCTCTTTGATAGGTAGCACGGGCATTTTTAAGTCCAAAGGGTATGACTAACCATTCAAATGTGCCGATTGCGCTTGGACAGCGAAAAGCTATCTTCGAAACATCCTCCCCTGCTATGTAGATTTATTTGTAGCCACTGTGTCCATCCATGAAGGATAACACTCGATGTTGGGCAGCTCCATCTACCAACAAATCTGCAATGGGCATAGGATATTCATCTTTAGAGGTGGCTGAATTCAAATTACGAAAATCAACACACACCCTGATTTTACCGTTCTTTTTAACTACAGGAACTATGTTTGAAATCCATTCAATATACCTTGCAGCACGGATGAATCCTGCTTTAAGGAGTCTTTCAACTTCCTCTTTAACTTTAAGAACGACATCATTTGCCATTCTTCTAGGAGGTTGTTGATAGGGACGGTATCCTTCAATAACTGGGAGATGATGCTCCACCAAGTCACGACTTAAGCCAGGCATTTCGTCATAATCCCATGCGAAACAATCTTTGTATTCTTTTAACAAGGCTACAAAGCGATGTTTGTCTTCTTCGGTCAACAATTAAGTTATGTAGGTCGGCCTTGGCTCTTTTTCTGTACCAAGATTCACTTCAAGTAAAGGATCTTGTACTTCAGCCTTGAGATCATCAAGTTTCATGGCAGCATGATCAAGTTCTTCCATGCTGATTTCATCTTGTATATTTTCTACATTTTAATAAGCTGCATTAGCTGATGGGGCGGCTCTGTCCTATAAGCTTTGAAGTTTCATATCTAAAGCCAAAGCTGACAACTTCTTTAAGATGTCGTTGGCCAAACCAACCTCTCTTGGTTGTGTACTCATGGGATCTCTTGTATGATATGAGCACATGGAAGCGGCTTGAAGGGGATTAAAGCATCAGGTCACACAAGATTTTCCATTGCCTCTTTCAAGGCTTTTTGTTTGATTTCTCCAGTGGAGATGATGGGATATGGCTGGCCATACTTGTCCTGGCCCATGAACCTGATTAGTCCAGTGGTTCCATCATAGAATCTTACATCAACTGCATGTGACTCAACTTTGAATGGTCTGTTGTCAGCCTTGACCATTTCAACTTTAGTGCCATTCCAAAACATCAGCAACTGGTGCAGAGATGATGGTACACACCAATTAGAATGAATCCAATCTCTCCCAAGTAGCGCATTGTAAGTTGATGAGGAATCAACTACAAAGAATGCAGAGAGGGATGTCTTTGAACCAATGGTCAATTGAGCAGGTAAAATGCCTCTCGTCTTCTTGATGGTACTAGAAAAATCACTTACAGTGACATCCGACTTGATCAAGTCATCAGTGCATTTGCCAAGCTTCTTTAATGATGAATAGGAGATGAGGTTCAATGTTGCACCATTGTCAACAAGTACCCTATTTATGGGAATGCCATCAACATGAGTCTTGATTTACAAAGGCTTGATGTGGCAAGTAGTAGTCTCATTAGGTTTGACGAAGACTATAGCTTTGGCATCATCAGAGTTGTTGCCCCCCGAGTCTTCTTTTTTAGGAATCTCGATGACATTTTTAATTTCTTGATAAAAGGGCGGTTCAAATGATTCCACTCGCTCTTTTAACCTAATAGCAAATGTGCATGGAAGAATGAGGGTAGTATGCTTGAGATTAACCATGAACTGTCCAAAGGCCATTAAATCAACAGACTTGTTGTCAAAGTCCTCAGCAGCTAGTGTCTCTTCTTCACTCATGGCGTCAAGCATGCCTTCCAAACTTTCATCACATAGCAAGTTTTAATCAGATGGAGTTTGTATGGCTTTGTCAGCATCAGTGGCGCCATTAATCTCCATATTGGGAGTCCATTGTTCATCATTTTGATCTCCTGGGTGTTGTCAACCTTCATTTTGAGCTCTTCAACAATGACTCTCCTGAGGAGTTGTCGAGCAGTGTCATGTATTGCTTCTTGTCTATCGAAGAGGATGTTTTCAGCCTTGATGTGTTCAATCCTCTTAGCTTCAAACTCTATCCTTTCCTTGTCTAACTTTGCTTTTTCAAGCAAAATTGATATTTGCCATTGTGACATGCCTTCTTCAATGTGAAGTGAGTCTTGAGTGGCCTAATGAGATGGCCAATCTTCAAGTCTTCTTGACAGAGCCTCATAACGAAACTTTCTATAGTATGAGTCATCATCAATACTACAGATTTCGAAGTTATCTTCATCTCCTATGGCGAGTGCCCTCGTAGCTAGTCTCCTGTAAGCACGAACTACCTCCTCGTTGATGACACCCTTCTCAGCTAGTTCTTGACAAGAATAATCTTCATTGTCATAAACTATGTCAATTAGAGCATGTCTACGATCTTGAAGTTCAACTTCTCCTTCATCCAGCTTGAGTGCTCTCTCTTTGAGTTTTGCTTCTTCAGAGATGATCTTTGCCTTGCATAGCTTTACTCCCATGTCCGCTAGGTCCATGAGGTATGTATCTATTTCATTGATAGGTGGTGACTCCTTTGGGAGTTCACGTTCACTCTCATTAACTTGCATGGCGTCAAGTTCATCTTCCTTTTGAGCTTTTGCTCTTCTTCAGAGCTCACGTCTCCTCCAAGTTTTCCTATTTTTTGAACAGGATGCTTGGGATGTTGCATTTTCTACCACACACCATTCTGGATATTGGATGGTGGCTTGACTATTCTTGGTCGTACATGGTCATTTCGCAACTTCACCTCAATCTCCACAGCTACATGGCGATACTCCTCCTTCTTATGATCTAACCATGGTCTGATTTCATGTTTAGTCTTCTTTGAGTGAGACTTGAAATGAAATTCATCGTGTGGCTGCTGTTCATGTTCTCTTTTGGAGGACCTCTGCATCTTATGAGGGAGAGATGAGTTCAGATGGGAGGAGGAAGGCATCACCTTTGATGATGACTCTCCAAACTCCCACCTGCTTTGCTTATGAGGAGGAAGAGAAGTTTCTTGTTTGCCCCCAAGTTGGGAACATACTTTGTTTTGCTTTTCTCCACCTTTTGGAGTGGAGTTTTCGATGAAAAGTCCAACTTCTTTCGAACTTCTTTCTTTAAAGAATTATTAGGATGCTTTATGGGTTCTTCCTCATCCTCAGATGAGAAAACTTCCAGCCTCCTTCTTGGTGCTTTAAGTCTCACAGCGGCCGTGTTTGGATACCAAGGACGATCTGAATGAAAACCCAAAGTCTTAGGCTTAGTTTTATCAACCAACTTCTTGATCTTGGAAGAGTGGTAATGAAACTCACCTTCTTTTTTAGGGCTGGATGACAAGGAAGACCTTGCAGTCAAAGTCGACCTCTTTGGTATTGTATCTCCTTTCTTAGCTTCCTTACTAGCCAATTGTCCATCTTTTAGAAAGTTGAATGTGGTCATGTGTATAGGTGCTGGGAAAGGATTCTTATCAATTCCCATGTCCTTCTTGGGGACTTCAGGGAACTTCAAGATTCCTCTTTCTATCTTTTCTTGTACTATATTCTTGAATATAGTACAATTGTGGGTTGGATGCCTTCAGGAGTCGTCGTACTTGCAGTACTCTCTTCCTTTGATGTCTTCAGGTGAAGGAAGGACATGTCCAGGAGGAAGCTTGATCATGCCAGACTTGTGCAAAAAATCAAAGACTTCATTCGTTTTTTAGATGTCAAACAAATAAGTCCAACTCCCATCATAGGGTTTCTTTCTACCTGGCGCTGATACATAGCAGCAAATCTTTCTTGAGTTTGAGGGTGTCCAATTCCTGCCTTTATGTCTAAACGTTCGGGTCCGGGGAACCCTGCCGAAACGACTTGGAAAAGGAGTCGCCACTAATCTTTTTTCTAGCGTGTGATTAGCCACCTATCCGTGTTATTAGACCTAATGTTACCCGATGCTTGGCTAGGATTACACTAAACCTAATAACGTCTGCTTAACCAGAGATTCTATGGGTTCGGGAATCGGTTACGCTCGGGGAAGGATTAGCACCCCCGAGACGCCCGTCAAACGACGGTACCTCTAGTCTAAACTAGATCTGATAGGCTTAATACTAAACGGTTGCTCTAAATCTTGATTATTAGAAGAAAAGGGTTATAAAAGAAAATAAAACCATTTTTTAAACCAATGTCGACAATTTGAAGAATATGACCGTACGACCATCGATCAATTCTATTTCGATTCTCTTTCACTATTTGTTCTCTTGTTGAATCTTCCGCACCGGGAAGAAATTTTGAAAATGCTGTGTCAAAACCTTTTATTTTTTGTTCTTAAAGTCTTTTACTTTGCTTTGAAAACCTTCCATTTTAGTCTCCCTAAAATGGTGTGAAAATCCTATTTTCTTATTATTTTGGAAAAAACCTTTTTCCATCTTTTATTGACTAAGTCTAGTTTGAATTTGAAAACTTCTGTTTAAATCTTAAAAGCTCTTGATTACTAATTTCTTTTAAAAACTGAATAAGAGAACATCAACTTTGAAAATGCTTTTAAAGAAAAAGAAACAATCTTTTTGTATTTTCTTAATTGTATTTAATCCTGAAGAAAATGAATGCAAATGATGCATGAACTGATATATTTTAGTTTATCTGATTAGTAAGCAACGGTATGCTTGGAATTAACTCGAGACCCTTCCCACGCATTATGGGGGTATCTCGGGGATAACCCAATCTCGGAGCGGGAACCAAGAATTCTTACCCGAGTACATTTACTTGGGACCCACCCGTCATCGTAAAAGACAGTTGTTTACTGATTCTTATTTAGCTAAATCGCATGAATGGCAAGTAAAATGCATGAAAGATCATTTTTAATTCCATAAACCCTTCCCATGCATTATGGGGGTATTTACGGGAGAGACTGGTATAGAAGGAACTCCCAGAAATTCGTACTCGGGTACATTTATCTGGAAGGCCCTTCATCTCGGCAAAAGACGAATGTTAATGCATCATGAGCATACCAAGGTGACATATAATATGCATGACATGGGTGCACATGATTATTTTCTACTTTACCACTACACTAATTACTAAATTATTACAAACCAAGGCCTAACTGGGCCAATTAACTTAAATAACAAATGATTTAAAGGAAAGAAAGCCAAATGGTCAGATTGGACTGACTGGGGACATTTCTGCACATCAGGTAAAAGATTAGTAACATTCAGGAAGGCAAAAAACATAAATGATGCAAAGCAGGGATTCAATTGCACAATCACATTATGAACACCACAAATCAAGGAGCAAATTGCAACAAAGATGAATAAAATCCAAGGCCAGGGACCTAATCAAACCAAAAAGCAAATCCATGTTTTAATCAGGGGCCTAGGTGAACAAGGAAACAAGCTTGGGTCTTTATGTGAACTAAATTGAATATCTCAGGTACCTAATTGAACACAAAAACAAATCTAGGTCTTTAAATGAACCCAAATACAAGTTACCAAATTATCATGAACTAGGACATTTTCTTCAATTTAATATAAACTAAAAGAAATAAGTCTTTAAATCCAAGCTTTGATTTTTAGACTAAGATCAATTCAAATAGATTCACCAATCTCTCTTTGAGCTCATTTTGATCTAAATAATTAGACTTTTTAATTCAAGAACTTGGATTTTAAAATTAAAATTAGCCCTCAATGGTATAAAACCCAATTATCAAGCTAACTTTAATTTGAAAATGTAAGCTCTAAATCAAAGGATCCATTTGTATGCCCAAAATCAACTCAAACGGTAACCATGAATCCATCTTTGAATCAATTATACTTTAAAAATCAAAACTTTAGACTAAAGGCTTGATTTTTCTTTCAAGTCTAAATTAAATTTAAAGGAAATATCCATATTCAAAACCTAATCACTTTTATCACATTATAGCAAACAAAGTTCCTAACTTTAACATGAAAATAATAAATTTAAGCCTTTAGACATAAATCTTTACCAACACAACCCATTAAAGCATAAATGATGAACATAAACCTAATTTACCATATTTTATTAATCAACAACCAAACCTTTTCAATAAAAATCCAAACTTTTAGCAAAATCACATTTAAATCAACAAATCACTACCATAACCACATAAGCACATGTAAATTAATTAAAATAACTCCATCAATCATAAAATTAGTAACCAAGTTAAATGTATAAGGCAAATAAGCCTTAAATCGCATGAAAGGGTATTATAAAGGGGTCAATTGAAAGGAAAAAAATTACCTGTTCAAAAACGGCGACGTTTCAATAAAAGGACCCCCCTTTTGATTAAACTTCAGCTTCTTCTTCCTCGTTCCTTTTTCTTTTCAATGAAAAACCAAAAACCCTAGCTTCCTTTAACTAGCACCGCCTGCTACTCATTTTCGGCACCATCATCAACCACTCAGGCCCCGAAACACCTTATAATGACAATCTCTCCCCTTCCCCTCGCTGAACTCGGCCTCCAAACCCTCAAATCTTCACCGAAAACTGAAGAACAGAAAGAAGCCGAAACCTAACTCGCCAAGATCCGACCAAATTGACCGACAGTAAGACTAAAAACTCTTGTTTCAGAATCCCCAAGCCCCTCGGACAAAAACCCCCCAAATCAATTTAACAAAACGAAACCCGAATTCGAACTCCCAAAATCTTTTTGGATGAAGGACTCTAATTCCTAACAGGATTGAAACCAAGAAAGCATTTTTGAATCTACTGTGAAGCGATGGAACGGAGACACAGAAATACTCAAGCCATCTGAGACTCCAACGACCCTCGACTCAAAGAAGCTAAAAAGGTACTCGTTTTACCAGTTTGATGAGCCTTTTTAAGAGTGGAGAATCATGAAAGATGCCAGATTTTTCTGTGGTTTTTCTTGTGTGGTGTGTTTGAAAATGAAAAGGATTTTTTTTGTGTATGCAACGGTTGTTTTCTATTTTTTTTTTTTTTGAGTGAGAAGATGAGAGTGTTTTCTTTTTTAATCGGAGAAAGCCAGAGCTTGAATTTTTGTCTCCTTTTTTAGTGAGAGAAGAAGTAAATTCATGAATCTTGCTCTGTGTGTGTGTAATTCAGCGGTTTCCTCCCCTTTTCATTTTCTGATCTTTTCCTTCCTTTGTGCTAACTGTTTTTGGACGCTTGTGTAGGTTGTTGAGCTGCTTGCCAAGAATGGGATAAGGGAGGAATCTGAACTGGCATGGTGAGCTGGAGGGATGAAATATTCCCAGGTATTTTCTGTTGTGCCAACAACCCCTGAATTTTATGCTATTGCTTACCTTGTTGATTTGTCATTCTATCTTCATTCAATTGTTTACCCTTGATCTGTTGACCACTTGTAATTTTGATCTTGATCATGTGGCTCCCTGAATTTCTCTTCTTGGTGCATTGAACTGTTATTATGCAATCACCCTGCTGTTTTGTCTTGTTGTTGATCTGTTGGGGAAGTTGATTTTGCCTAAATGTTGACTTTGTATAGGACTTCATCTAGCTATCCTGCACACAAGCATGCTACATAGCAGCAAGATTTAGATGCTTTTAGCTACTGATTTTGGCAGTTAGCATATTCATCTTGATTCATTATTTAAAGTGCATTTGCCCTCCATATGCCACTGTTTTATTAGTCCCCTGCAGCTGATCTTGGTCACTTTAAAAGCCTATGCATTTGATCCTTGTTTTTGCATTTTCCTGCAGTTTCTTATGTCAATTACTAATTCATTTGCTCTTGCTTTTTCATGGCCTTGTTGACATCTCAAGGTTGAGACTGGATCTCACACCTTGTGTTCAATATGGCCAACAGTAACCTCTTTTTCCCCAAGCATGTATTCTCTTTTTGTTCCCTTAGTATGTACACTAATCAATAATGTATATGCTTTTGGATCATGGGGAACATTTCTCTTGTTTCTTTCCTTTGTGCTTCATCTTGCAGGTCATGAACTCTTCCTTTCAAGGTCATTGTCTTTGGAAAGTAGGGGTTGGAACCAAGACAAGAAAACATCTCAAAGGGGCAAAGATAATGTAGCAATTTTTTCACTTCTTGTAATTAGGAATGCAATAATTCCTGGATTTTTTGTAATGTAAAAGCCAAAACATTCATAAGATTTCTCTCTTTTTTGTGATTTTCCATTTCCTACATATATTTTGTTATACTTTAAATTAAACCTATTTAGCAGCAAATGCACAATGCAAATCTTACTAAGTGAAGAAAAAAAGTAGTCCAATTAAATCACTATAAACCCACATTGGATTTCCCAAAATGACTTAATAATGAGATAAATGACTAATATGTTAATACCAAATTACTAATGGAATATGCAAATGTGACTTCTTAAAATGGAATATGCTAAATGCAACTTAGATAAAGAGCACTTTTTTCTTTTTTGCTTTTTCTTACCAATAACAACTAATGCTAATTAAATAGAGGATTGCTGAATAAACTACTCTATCAAAATGCCAACTATGAATTAGTAAGTGACCATAATGCCTCCTATGTAAATTAAGAAATAAAACTGATGTAAATAAAAGATTAAAATGCAATAATACTAAATGAAGCTAAGCCTTGAAATATGCAAAAATGCCAAAGGTGCTCATACTAAGATTTTTTGGGTTTTTCAAATGCAATCTAGATGACTAAGAGATAAATTAGCTAATCTAAATTAAAAGTGAACTTAAAATGACCAAAATGCCCCTGGATGACCCTAATGCCAAATAAGAAATAAATTGATTTAAATTAAAGGATACAAGACAGAAATGGGTGTCTACACTTATCAGACATGGACACTCAATAGGTTGATCAGCTTTGACCTCAGCAACTCCAAGTTCAAAATTTGGCTCTTGATAGTAAGTGCCATAAGATGAACTTCTTCGTTCATTGTCCTCTCGTAGCAGAGTCTCATATCTTGTCACTTTGGTTGACATCTCAAAGAAAACTCTGAAGTCGACTCCTTCGAATTAATTTCGAAGTTCCATGTCAGGTCCATTGTGAGCTAGGCGCACAAACTCTATCTCCTGGAGAGGTGTACGACATCTATTTCTTAGCTTCTTGAAGCGAGCTGAGTAATCTTCAGTTGACTCCCCTTTCTTTTGATAGAGGCGTGACAGGTCAGCCATGGAGACTTCTGACTCAGTTCAATGGAACTGTGTGTGAAAAAACCTCTCCATCTTCCCAAGTCCTTACTGAGTTAGGTGGTAAGTTAATATACCACGTGAAGGCTGCTCCAGTGACAGAGTTTGGGAACAAACGGAGTTTGTGGTAGCCAAAGTTGGCCTCCCCACATTGCACAGTGAAACGAGCAATGTGTTCCAGAGTAGTCTGCTCACTTGAGGTTCCAGAGAAACTTGTGAAGTCAGGGACTTTGTATCCTCTAGGGAGTGGATATAGCCTGTCATACTCTTCAGGATATGGTTTGTGGAAAGATGGCCTACCAACTCTTTTGTAAGCTGGGCCAATCATGTCTTCAATCATCTCCCTGATGTGGTTCTGATTGGCTGGACCTTGTATGTCAACAACTTGAGATGGGTGACGTGGAGCAGGATAGCGTTGATGACCATTCCTTGCGCCATTGCCCTGTCCATTGTCGTTTCCGACATGAGGTGGCACATAAGCCACAGCTCGAGGTCCAACATTGTTGACCTCTTCCTCAACATTATCAGCAGCATTCTCGACAGCATCTTGATGTCCAAATATGAGTTCAGGTTCATTCTCACCTCTTGCTGCTCCATCTCTAGGAGGTGGTAAATTGTTATTACCAGCAACATCAACTTGTGGTGCAACTTGCACTTGATTGGCACCATTATTATTAACTGGCGCCACAGGTGGAGGAAGTAGCGCAGGGAGATTAACAATGTGTTGTTGTTCTTGCGCCACTTGTTGCATTTGCCCCCAAGTCTGTCTTCAACCAGACCAATATGAGCCATGACGTTCTCTCGATTTTGCATCATTTGCTCCTTAAAGAGAGTCATTAGCTTATTTAAGTTGGTCATGTCACTTATTCATTCGATCTATTGATCCCATGAGCTGTTGCATCCTCTGTTCATGCGCCAAAGACATTTCATTCATGCGTCTATGAGATATTGCAGTAGGATCTTTGAATCAGGGTCTAAAGGCAGTAGTGAAGGATCAGCCACAGCTTTGCTTCTGGTTTACATACCATGACTTGACTTCCCCTCATCACCTTTTGGCGGCATGTTTGCCACTAGAGAATAACAAAAAACGAAAAAAGTAAATAAAAAGAAAAGAACAAGTATAGAAAGCAAACCCTAGAGGCGTTGAAGAAGGAAGGACTGGTTGTCGTGTCCTGCTTCACGGCTTCGAAGAAAGTGTGTTGATGTGGACCTTGAGTGAGGCGGACACCTTGTTGAGAGACTGAGAGTAGAGGAGTCTGGGATCACTGACTTTGAGAGAGAGAGAGAGGAGAGCTTGAGACGCTGAAGAGGGAAAACAAATCTTGTTGTGTCCCACCGGGTGTGCCAAAAAGAGATGTTGGTGCGGCCGAAGTGGGGCAGTCCAACGTAGCACGAAAAATTGAGAGTGAAGTCGGGGATCGCCGACTTGTAGAGAGAAAAGTCTTTGAACAGCGCCGAGTTGAGAGGACAGGTCCCACCGGGCGTGCCAAAAAGAAATGTTGCGCCAAAAATCTCTTGAAGAGTTTTCGCGTTAAAAACTTTATGACAACATGAGGGCATGCCAGTCAATTTGTTGAAATTGACAAAGGAGTTGTAGAAACATGGAACTGGTGCACGGAGCAGTATATTTAAAGATCAGAGCGATTTGTGGGGACTGGATCAAAGTCACACCAGAGCATTTAAATCATTGGATCCCAGATAAGTCTTCCTAAATTTGCGTCTGCAAGCTGTTCTTGATTGAATTTGAGAGAAAAATAACAACTGATTGTTATTGCTGAGAGAAAAACACGTGTACAGTGTTTCGATGTCCGGAGACAAGATTGAAACAAGGAAATAACACTAAAAGAGTGTTCTTTTAACCGGGGACAAGATTGAAATAAGGAAATATTGAAGATCAAGTAAGAACTCGTGATGGACAAGAGGAAATCGCGGAGATTTCAGAGAAAAAGCACGGAGCTTTTGAGAGAATAAGCATGGAGCTTGATTTTTTGCGCAGAACAAGTTTGTAGCTATAGAAGCTTGTGTGTGTAGCTGTTGAAGCCTTGGGATTGATCCCTTTATATAGGGGCGGCATGGGCCTTGAATTTGATGGGCTTTGCCTTCTTCAGGAAGTAGATTCAACTTCTTTAAAAAGATGAGAACTTCCAGGAAGGTGATGCTTCCTCCTCTTTCTAAGCTTCTGGAACCTTTGAGAGGGAACACTTGGGACGCCTCCTATCTTCTAGAAACACATTGGTCTCCTCCTTGTCTTGTGATTTGCGTCCTCCTCCTCTTCCTGATGTAATTCAGCATGTCTTTGTTGCCTCCTCTGAGCTGGAATCAACTAATCTGACTAAGAGATGGCCTCTGAATATCAAGATTTGGACTCTTGACATCAAAGCCACGAAATTGACTTTACTTAATCATATTAAGCTCATCAAATCATAACAATAATATTTAATTAAGAAAATGGCTAAAACCAGGGTGGAAAAGCCATATGTCCTTAACTTAAAAGAGTGTAAAAGTTATCACCGACACCTGAAATGGCTTAAATTTGACATGTAGCCATAATATCACGTATCTAAGGTGATGGAACCTGTTTGGTTCGAAAATCATGCCTAGATCACCTTGAACCGACAACTTGTCCTTAATTGAAAACCGAGACAAAGTTTTTTGACTGTGTGTCAGAATGAGATGAAATTTCACCAAGAGGTGCGGCATGGCTCAAGGATCATCATGGTATGCTTCGTTGTTGAAGCCGCATCCTCTAGTTAGGTCAATTCCACTGATTTCGCCCTTTTGTCCTTAAATGCACAAAATACAAAAGTTGTAGTTTTGCCTCCCAGGAGATGGGAAGTAGCTGGGGGATTTCACTGTCATGTTAGGGTAAAAATATTGAGGTGTGAAGTTTAAAATCTCATGCCTCTCACATAGATAAGTATTTTACTTGCTGACAAACTTTAACTCTCTACCTCCTTTAAATTTGCAGGAGAAGGAGACAGTTTCCTGAAACAGGGCGGCCCCTCCTGAGACATAAGAGACGGCTTGGATTAATATATATGTGATGTATTCCATCTCCTGACATGGGATACAACTTCTCTTTTTGTTGTCTGCCTTCTGCTGACAGCTTCATTAAAAGGAGATCTCCTCTTAAATGATTTTTCAGCCACTTTCCTTATTATGGGCGGCATATATATGGTAAATAATTATTATTATTTCGAAAATAATTATTATTTATTAATTATTTTCAGCCCTAATTAATTAATTACAAGAATTTCCTAATTCAATTAGAATTAAGGTGGTGCAGAAACCAAGTTTCATTAGGATTTTTAATTAAATCTTGACCACTCATCTTGATATTATTTATGTGAAGACCAATTTACCCTCAATTGTAAATTGAGGTATAAACAGGTTCATGCTTGTTTTTGAATGTTCATGAGATATTTAAAGGTATTCATGTGAAAAAGGGAAGTTTGATCTATTTTGACATTAATTTTAATTTTTAAAAGGTGTTTATGTTTGTAGATGAAATCTATTTTGGCATTAATTAATGGATAAATCGGTAAATTAGCTTTTTAATTTTTGTTTTAATTTTCATTAATTTAAATAAAAAGCCACGTGGTTAAATGAAAAGGTATCTAATGGCGCGTGTTTTGCACAGAACCGGCACCGTTGGAAAAAGTCCAATATTGAGCAGGTCTGAAAACGTTTGGCCTTTTTTAGTTCAAATTGAAACGTTTGGTCCCAAATTGAGTACTGCAACAAACGCTTGACCCAAAGTGAGCAATTTTCCTGCATATATATGTTTATATGAAAGTTTGATCATAATGAGATTTTTTATGTAACGAGACAAAAACTTACGCATCAGTAGTCTAGTTTTTTTATGTAAAACTTATATTTACTAGTTTTCACTTTCACATGCATTGTACGTTACCCATTGTGCTTAAATTAAAAATAACAATAATTGAAATTAATTATAAGTAAGCGGTCAAAACTTGATCCAAACTCGATAACCCATCCAATTGATCGAACCCGATTTGACCAGAAAAAGTAAACGACTCGAACCCGTTCTATCTGTAGACACCCATTTTGCCCTGTACCCTTTGATTTAAATCAATTCATTTGTTAACTGACATTAAGGTCACTTAAAGGGGCATTTTGATCATTTTGCATAACCAGGGGCATTTTGGTCATTTTGCATGAGCAAGGGCATTTTGGTCATTTTACTAGGCTAGGGGCATTTCGGTCATTTCAGGGACACCTTCGACTAATCAATTCACTATTAATCACCTAACATTCCCATGACCCTCGTTTTATTAAGTTTGCATGTCCATACTTATTTCAATATCAACAACATTAAATTAGTTTTGTTCATTCACATTTCAGCATGTTCATATTTATTTGCTCATTTGCACATTTAGTGGTATATTCTCATTATTTATTTGTCTATTATTCACATTTTAATGTCACATATTTATCAGGCATGTCATATTTGTCTCCCTTAGCCCATTAGTAATATACATGCAGTAAAACACTCAGTGTTCATGATTGTGTATTGAATATTTGTCCTTAAGCCCTTTTTGTCTTATAATTTGCTTTAGGTACTTGCTTTCACCTGGTGTATAAGGAGCTTTACTGTTGCAATTCATAATTTCCAAAGCTCAAAATTACAAGAATTAGAAGTACATAAAAGTCACGGTGGTTACACAAGCTCAAAAGAAAGGAAAAGAGGAAATTTGGCAATGATTGTTTATAGATACAAATTTACAAAGGAAACTAAATTGCCCTCTTGGATCGAGTCTTGCAGTCCTTTGCCTAAGTTCCCATATGCTTGGAATGTGATCCTTTATTGAAGAAGTGCATAACCTGCAAGGAAAAACTAGACACCCAAATGCAGTAACCAGTACTGACTTATAGTCTATGTGGAAAGGAAATGTCTCCCCAGGATTTTGAGCACAAACACCATCTGTTGGTGAGTATGCCACAATGCAAAAAAACTCAAATCAGAATACAGCATGACAGATCAAGGGCATAAGCAAAACAGGAGATTACAAATCAGCAGGGATCATCAAACATCATAAAAAAAATGGCAAAACAAATAGCAAGAAACATGTGCAAAACTAGAAAAAAGTACAGGATGAATTGCAGCAAGCAAGTGAAGATGTAAAGCGAACCTGGGGAGATTTTTGTTTGTAGGCTTTAGGGATTGAGAGGATCAAGATTGAATTCAAGACCTCATCATACCATCAAAGCCACAGAAGAATGATTGCATGCAAGAAATTAAACTGCAGGTCATCAAGTCAGACAACATCAGAATGCAGAAAAGACCAGGAGGAAACAGTGACATAGAACAAGACTGAGGATAGAGAGCTTTAAAACAGAGCCAATACAGATGAACCAACAATGAATTCAACAGGCACAATCCAGTGGGACAATCACACAGGGCATATCATCAGTTTAAGAGACCAATCTTTCCTTTTCTTCAAACATGCATCTTTACTTAAAACAGCTCATAAGGTCATTGAAATTCAGAAAGAAAGCAAGGTGGTGTCAGTCATCACAGTATCATTGCAACAGGACAGCAGACTTAGTATGCAGAAACAGGAAACCAAACAGAGCTTGGCATCCCAAAAAGACAAAAATGAAGCACTTGCCTTGGCACTTCTAGCATCATCCACAGGAATGAAAGTTCACTGCATTTCAAGACCTAGCTATATGCATTTTTCAATCCACCACAGCACAAAACCTAGCCATATGCATTTTGCAGTTCACTATCCAGATGTCATGCACTTCCAATTTCAGTGTGGTAGTATCATTCCCTTATGAACACTTTCAAGTCATAACAACATTCATCTCAGAAAGCAATTAAAGCCAAGAAAGTAAAGAAGGCTTTCACCTTTCTTCCACATTTTTCTCCAGTTAGGATACATTGCTAAGGTACAAACCCAGCCATCACAATTTAAGTCAAGATTAGAGCACCAAAATGGGACTATTTCATCGACCCAAGGACCATGCTAGTTGAGCAAATCAAAGAAACAAGTCAAGCAAAACAGAGTCAAATGGATGTTAGGCAAAAGTTAAGAATCTCACCTGGTTGACTCAACCCATTTGGTCCGTTCTTAGTCTCAATTCAACATGTGCTGAAAATCAAATGGAGGGGAATTAAGCGAGTAGAGGCTAAGTTGGCTGCCAGGTCACCGTCTCCTGCAAGAAGACAAATTAGCAAAACAGATTTTGGGTTGAAGATAAAAACAAAACGGAAATTCAGCGTTTTGAGAGGTCTCACCTGACAGATCATCAAAATTAGCTGTTATCTTCAAGCTAGGGTAGTGAAACGCCCATATATATACTTCATTTTGGAGAGAACGCAGTTTTTTGGGGGAGGGAGAGAAAATTTGGGGACAAAAAAATTTAGGTTTTTTTTTTGAGAAATTTTTGAGCAATTGAAAATAAAAAGCAACAAAAGATTGAAAGGGGTCTGGTAGTGAAAATCGGGACCAATCATTGAAGTATTGGCTTGATAAATCACTTTGCCTCTCTTGAATCTCGATTCTTTTATGGTTCTCTTTCGGAAAATTCTTTCTTTTTACGGGACTTTAAAAAAAGGGGCTTGTGCACCTCAGATCTAGGTTGGGTTTATGACAAAAATGATGGTCGAATATGGGGTCGATTGAGTTGCAAAAGAGTGGAAATCGAAACTAGGGTTGAAAAAGAGAGGGGGCGCTGAAGAAGAAGACAAGTTAGGGTATAAAGTCACCGGCTTTACTCAAAGCGGTATCGTTTTGGTAAGTTTTTTTTTAATTTGCTTCAATTCTCTCCCTTTATCTTTTAATTGAAGTCATTTGGAGCCCGAAATACTGGATTACTGCGATTTGGGACTGGTTATGCTTGATTTCTGCGATTACAAGCTTGTTATGCCTAAATGTTGCTATTTGATGCATGCTGGTATTGATTGGTTTCAATCTAAGGCTTGATTGCCTTATTTTGTGATAAATTTGGTAAATTTGGTAAATATAGCCCATTTCCACTCTTGAATGGACTTTCACATGCTAAATAAATACAAAAAGCCTAGTTTTTGAATGCTTTGCTAGTTAAATTAGTCTTTGTTAAGATGAGTTCAATTTAATTGGTCATGTATTGTTTAAAGTTAGGATCTTTAAGCTAAAAATTAGATTTTTATTTAATTGGTTGGTGTTATTGGGCATGGCTTGCAATTTTGATTTGAGAATGCATTGATGGAATATTTTTGTCTTTTGGATTGATTTAAGTATGTAAGGCCGAAAGCTTGGACTTTTTGTGATTAAATTGACTTAAAATTGATCTTTTAATCTAGCTTTAAGAATGGTTGATTAAGATGTTTTTTTTTGTATTGAATTTATGAGATTTATGTGTGGATATGCTCGTTTGCCCCAATTTGAAAGTAGAAAATTAATTACTTAAGTTAATTTTGGTTTGGGGAAATAGGGTCTTAATTTAAAGTAAAGATTTTCTTTGATTGAAATTAGCTTAAGGATGATATGTATGACACTTTGGACTAATTTCAATTTTAAGGAAATTTAACTTGGAATTAAGACCTAATTTTCACAAATAAAGATTGACTTAAAAAGTAATTAAGAACTTTTGGAATGATGATTATCACTTGGTCAATTTAGATCTTTGATTTGCCTCGATGTGGTACCAATTGTGGGCTCTTGCCTGAATATTACTGATCATCTTCTTTAGTGTGCAGAAAGGTCCCCGGCAAGCCCAGTCCGGCCCATAAGTCTTATTTTCTTTCTTTAGTTATAGTTAACCTATTAATTGGTCGGGTTTGGCCTTGGTCTGTAATAATTTAGTAAATTAGAGTAGTGTTAATTAGCTGCACGCATGTCATACTTATCTGTCATTGAATATATCTGCTTGCATTTCATGCCACCTTCAATTCAGTTGATAACCGTAACCCCTCCGAAGAAGAGCCATTCAGTGAGTGATCGAGTTTTCAGGGCCACTGAATGTCTCTGAGGATGAGACGGCTCTTTTCGGGATGCATCAGGGTTTTGGGCATATATCCCGGGAAGTGCTTTCAAAAACTCGGGTTACGCGAGTTAACTTAAGTAATCGGACTTTGCATTCATCATTTGCATACATGCATTAATTTAGAGATAGAAAAAGAAAATCCAAAAAAGTGAAAATCAGAAAATCAAAAGAAGCAATAAAATGTGTTTTCAAAAAAAGGTTTTTCCTCAAACCATGTTCTCTTATTTGATCTTCAAAATTAAGAAATGGGTAATTTAAGAGTTTTCAAGGTAAGCATTTTTAAAAGAAAGAATGTTTTTAATTAAGCAACTCAAAAGAAGACTTTGGAAATTAACAAAATTGATCAAGTTTTTTCAAACTCAAAAATGAAAAAAGGTTTCATCACAACATTTTCAAAATTTCTTCCCGGTGCGGAAGAGTCAACAAGAGAACAAACAATGAAAGAGAATCGTAACAGAATTAATCGACAGTGTTCGATTACATTCTTCGAATTCTCGACATCGGTTCCAAAAAATGGTTTTATTTTCTTTTTATAACCCTTTTAATAATCAAGATTAGGATTAGAAGAAACCAACTTTTCTTTTCGACCCAGTAGATCTAGTTAGACTAGAGGTACCGTCACTTGACGGGCGAATCGGGGGTGCTAATCCTTCCCCGAGCGTAATCGACTCCCGAACCTAGATTTAGGTTACAAGACCGGACCTTAGGTTTAGTGGGTCCATTGCCAAGCTTTGGACCTTACTTAGCTTAAGTAGCCTTTAGGTGACTAATCACACCTTTAAAAAGATTAGTGGCGACTCCTTCATACCAACGTCGTCTCGGCAGGGTTCCCCGGACCCGAACGTTTCGACACTATCCAAACTCGACAAACCCGTAACTCGAATGACACAAAATATTATAAACTAAAATTATATCTTATTCAATAAAATCCACATTATTATAATTTTAACCATTCTAAATTATCAATTATTCAATAAAAATTATATTATTGTTATAATTTTATTAAATTTGCTAAACTTCATTATATGAACAATAATTATATAATTATAAGTACTAAATCAATAATATGAATAATTTATGATAAATTTATAATTAGTAATTTGTTTTTTTACATAATGAATAAATAATAATAATTAATTAGTAATTTCTTGGTAATTTTTTCTATGAGGTTTTACTATCGTACTAATAATCTCACTGGTGTGGGTTGTAATTTTATTTTCATTTTTATGGATACTTATTTAATTAATTTATTTATAATTTTGATTGACGTAATGAAAGAACATAAATTTGGATATTATATAACCCATATTTATTTGAAAACATATCCCCACTTTCATAAATAACTATGTATTTAATATTCAAAATTAATATATAAAGGGACACATGTCAACTCTTTAACCCCGTATATGCAGTTTGCTAAACTTCATCAGTAGTCGATTGTAAAATAAATCGAATAATAAAGATATTAAATAAATTTAAGAATTAAACATTAAAAAATTATGACCCAATAGATCCGAGTCCTGAACTCGAAGAATCCAAAACCCGAATGACCAAAAACCCAAGTGACCTGAGGTCAAAATCCGAACCCGCCTGACCCTAGACCCAGCAGACTCGAGACCCGAATGAGCTGAAACCAGATGAGCTGAAATCTGAGTGACCCGAGAAAATTACCTGACTCATTTGAGTTAAACCCGAAACCCGTCCAACCCGTCTGATTGATTCCTCTGACCTTATAAGTCAAAGGAAATAATTGCATGTTACACTTCTTTTTATTTTTAAAAACTTTAAATTCTTGTCATACACTCCAATACATTAAACTACCAATACACACTCTAAAAATAGAAAAAGGTCAATCACAATAATTGAATTTTCAATAAATATTTAACTTAATTAGTTTTAAAAAATATGAATAATTAATGATTAGACAATTTATATTAACTTTTAAACTTGATAATAATACTTTTACTGTAAAAAAGTTTATTTCTAACAAAAAACTGTAAAATTTAAACAATATCTTTTAAGAAATATATTTTAAAAATTCTAATATATCTAAGCTTTTTAATTAAATTAGTAATATGGTAAAAATAAATTAGGTTTAAGGATATTAGATTTAATTAAATAAAAATAGAGTTTTTAATTGAGTAAAACTATAAAAGTAAAATAGTAAAATGATAAAAATGAAATAGTTATAAGGACATTAGACTTAATTAAATAAAATTAGATTTTAGTTAACTAAAACTATAAAAGTTTAAATAATGACATTTAAGAAATATATTCGAAAACTAAGAGTATAAAGGGCGATTCAAAAGTTTTATAAGATCTCATACTTATTAACAATAACAAGTAAACAAATATTAGACTCATTTAGATTTATGAACTAGTACAATAATTTGTACTTAGTCAATCAATTTTAGTTTTGTATTGTTCGTGTTGAAGATAACAACTGGATATCAAAATCCAATTTATAAGGTTCGTAAAAGGCATTTTTTCTAGTAGTGTAACAGATTATCAATACTCAACCACACCCCGCAATCATTTCATACAATAATTTTTTTTTCTTAAATCTTAGAAATGCCCTCATTTCTTTTCCGCTAACACAACTAAGGGTGTAATCGAGTCGAATACTTAATTACTTGGACTCAAGCTTGATACTCGATTCGAACTCGGTCGAGTTTTGATTATGAAATTCGAGCTTGACTCGATAAATTTGATACCTAATTAAAAAAAACTCGAATAAGCTCAATTTTGATTCAAATCCGAACTTGAGCTCGACAGATATCCTATATATGGGTAATTTCTTAATTAAATATAAAAAATAATATAAATATACATGTCTGTTGAGTAGCTCGACGAATATCAAATCAAACATCTCTGAGTTCGAGATCAAACTCAGGTTGACAGTTACTGAGTCAAATTCGAATTTTTTTTTTCGAGTCGAACTTGAGTAGCTTGCGAGTAGTCATATATTACTTACACCCCTAAACATAATTGCACCATTGAAACTAAGTCAAATATAGCTCTAATATTATTTGTTCCTCGTAGCAATTTGGTCTTGTGCAAGCTAAAAGCCTAAAACAATGTGAAGATTAAAAATCTAGATCTCTTGGTTCCAAAAAAATATCTAGATCTCTCGCTCATGAATTTCAACCGCTAACTATCTAAGCTAGAGGAGAAATTCGAACTTTTATAAAAAATTTGCAATAGACAATTGGGAATTTGCATATTAGTACATCTTAAATTCTTAATAAAAACTCCTATTGTAAGTAAGAAAAGAAAAAAAAAAAACATACAATTAGCAAATCAAACGTACTGTAATGAGGAAAAAAACCTTCTTAAATATATAATAACATGTGTGCTATTTTTTTACACTAAATAACACGCGTGTTATTGTTGTTGGGTAGTCGTCGCCTATTTTACTTCGGTCTGGACGTCTGGTCACTCCAATGAACTTTCCAAGCTGGATTGTCCACGTGTTAACTCTAGTTAGAAAATTTTAATAATGGGTTTTTAACTTCAAATAATTAAAGGAAAATCCACCAAGTTAATTCACTCTTGTAAAGAAAAAAAGGAAATAAAAGAGTAGAATTTTATATTTAGATTTTAGACCAATTGGTATTTTTAATTTAAAATTTTATTTTTATTTTGTTTCCTTTAATAGAGATCTCAAAGAGTGACGTGGCCTTCTCTCTATCTCTACCAAACTATCCAAACATTTGCCCCGCTTCGCTTTTTCTTCCACTTTTCTCTTTCCCTTGTCCCCTCTTTTCGTCCACGTCATCACCTCTCTATTTTATACCTCTATGCGCACTACGCAACCCCCTTTTTTTAATCTCCTCCCTTTATCCTCTTCCATCCAACGGTCCAAATTCATCTCCCTAACACGGCGCAGGTTAGCCACACTCAGTTTTCACAATTCTATCTATCTACTACTATAAGTAACTGTCTGAAAAATCAAATAAAAAACCTCACTCTCAGAATTCAGGAAAAATAAAACTCATAAAAAAAAAAGTTTTCCTTTTATCAGAAAATTGGGAAACCTTCTTCTTCCTTTTGGGCGTTATGGTAACGTTCGTCAGATCGTTGTTGAGCTGAAATCTGAGTCGTATGATGGCTCAAGCCCAGCCGCATCATCCGACGCTTGATCATGACCGTCCGATTGGGTCCACTTGAGCTTTTGCTTGCCGTTCATGGAAAGTGATTCATTTAAAAAATTGGGAAAATTTGTAACTTTGATTAACAACAAGCCTAGTCTTTTATATAGTGGGAGGGGTTTACGGACGAGGGAAATGGATTCTAACAGAAGTTGGGTTGTGGAAAATTGGAAACCCTAACCCTGATTTTGTCTCCAATTTGGGTTGTTGGAGAGGATGATTTTTATGGGCTTTCTATAGTATTTGCCCTTTTTTTGTAAATTTTAATAATTTAGAAAAAAAAGGGTTTTTTGTCGGATATTTTTGGATAAGCGATTTTTTTGGGTTGAGGAGATATGGAGAGTACGGAGCTGAATTTAAATAAAGAGTGTAAAGCAGGAGGAAGTGGAGCAGGAGATGGGTTTATAGATAGGAGCAAAGTGAGGATTTTGCTATGTGATAATGATTCAAAGAGCTTAGAGGAGGTTGTCTCACTGCTTGTGAAATGCTCTTATCAGGGTATATACTCTACTTTTTTTGTTATCTCTTATTGAATTGTAAGTTATGTCTGTGTTTTTATTTGTCAGTTGATTTTGTTGTTGATGATGACGCTTGGGTGCTTTTGCTCTTTTTGTTGGGTTATTAACTTATTATTTTGGAATTATATTCTGGGTTTTAATTTAGCTTTTCTGTTGGTTTTATTTGAATTGTGTAATTGGAATACTTAGTGGAGGGATATTGAGATGCTATGGAGTTGACGGGTATCTAGATGGAATTATAGTTTGAAATTATTAATTTAAATGGCTTTCTTCCAATTTGGTGTGTGAAAGAGCTTATTTTGTAAATTACAACATGCATATGCAATTGATAGGGATGCCTAGATACATATTGCTCTTCTCTAAGTTGTTTTATCCTGACTATGCTACTTTTGCTTACTGAATTGTAGTAGTCTTCTGTTTTGATGTGCTTTTCTGTGCAATAGCTATTGGTTTGGGAAAACTTGGTAGAAAAGATATATATGCTATAATTCAAATCCCATGCCTGTTTGGCTTCTAGTTCCTTGATTGTGATGCTTTACGATGTAAAATATGCATAGACAACTGTGACCAAATTTATAATCTTAAGAAGGTATGTGATGATTAAAGAATGAAGTCTTAGAATGAACTCACTGGCGAAGAAGCACCCATTAAAGAGAAATTGGTAAAATGGTTTAGCCGAGTTTGGACATGTGCTGCCTAGAGCTAAGTATGCTTACAGCATAGAGCTTTTTAATACATATAAAATGAAGAAGTAAACTTGTATAGACTAAAAGTTAACTGAAAACACTTTTCATGACATTAAGTGTTGAGTTGTATTCTATTCCTCAGTGACTCTCTGCCAATTTGAAGAATGGACTGTCATAAATTGTAGAGCATTTTAATTATGTTTGTAATTTAGGTTGCTTCTGCTTTTAGAGTTACCAACTAAGGTTATATCTTGTTGTATCTCAATTGTATGATTATATGTTGCATTTTAGAGTGCCCTATACTTTCATGGCTCCTTTTATGTATTTATTTTAGGCGATATGTGCAGCTCCATGACTCTGTGTTTCTTTTTCTTCACAGTGACTCCAGTAAGGTCTGCTAGGCAGGTTATTGATGCACTGAACGCTGAGGGACCAGAAATTGATATTATACTTGCTGAAGTTGACCTCCCAATGACGAAAGGAATGAAGATGTTAAAGTATATTATGCGGGATAAGGAACTGCGCCGTATTCCTGTTATTAGTAAGTTTGTCTTGTATTTTTTTCACTTCAGCTGTCCAACTTCCATGGTAGTAAATTACCCTTCTGCCGTTTGCCTGTCTGATCATTGTATATTTTCTCCCTTTCTATGATAAGTGATGTCGGCACAAGATGAGGTTTCTGTTGTTGTTAAGTGCTTGAGGCTTGGTGCCGCTGACTATCTTGTCAAGCCTTTACGAACCAATGAATTGTTGAACTTGTGGACACACATGTGGAGAAGGCGGCGCATGGTTTGTGTTTTAGCAATTTACTTTTCCTTGTATCAGCTTGTCTTTGTTGTATTTGTTGTTGCCTTTCATGATGTGTCCTATTTTGTTGCTTTCCTTTGTCCCCTCTATTATATGATAATTCAATTGCAGCCGATACTTGTAAGAGTATAATCAGGATAGATAATATTGGTTATAATTGAAATTCCCATTAACTGGTCGTTCTGTGAGAAGTTGATGAAACTTTTCTGCATATAGATGTGTTACAAAAATCCTTTCAGATATATACTTACACTTTTTTCTTGGCAGCTTGGTCTGGCGGAAAAGAACATCTTGAACTATGACTTGGATCTAGTGGCATCAGACCCTAGTGATGCTAATACAAACAGTACTACTTTGTTCTCGGATGACACAGATGAGAGGTCCCGAAAGAGCACCAATCCGGAGATGGGAGTTTCAACTCATCAGGAGGACGAAGTGAGTATTAAAGTTGGATAGCTAAATAAGTCTGTGTGTGTTTAAAATTTGGGTGGAAATGGATATTTGACTCTGCATTTTGAGATTTTGAACTTATGCTCTACCAAGTAACCTTACCTCATGACGCTATGGTAGTGGAAAGCATGATTGGATTCTAACGTTTAACCACCCAAAGTTATTATCTTGTATGCCAGACTACCATACATTACCTGAGTTTTAGGCTTTAGACATAGAATCAGTTATTCAATGTTTGTCGCAAAGGATCAATAGCAATTACCAAAATGAACAGAATAAGCTAAAATAAATTAATACAAAAGGATGGACTCCTGTCCTGCAAATTTTGCAACCTGATATGTATGTAGGCATGTTTTGTTAAGCAAAATATGTAGGTTGCCAACAACATTTGCCTGTCTACCTTTACCGAAATTATTTGAAGAGTTTCTTCAGTTACTTAAAATTTATCATACAGTAGAATGAAAAATGAAAATATGAGACTTCTTAGCATATGACAGCACCTTCCACCTCCCTTTTCCTGCTTCCCCTTTCCCCGATAAGTTAGCATGGGAAAGGGATCAAGATTTGTCTTATGACCAGTATCAGTAGTAACTCATCTGTATGAATTCAAAGTTGGAAATAATGCCATCTATCGTCTATAATGATATTGTCTATAATGATATTGACCAAGTTTTAGAAATCGAGATACGATGTTCATTTGTATTTTCTAATGCTCTCTTCATGTTGTTCTCCCTTTTTGTTTTTTGGGTAGTTGAAATTAAAATGATTCCCATGCTCATGAATTCTGTGTTCCATCCCGAAGATGGGCTTCATGAAGTATGTGATACTCAAGTCTTGAAAAGGAAACTGTTAATTTGGTCATATCGGATGCTAGCCATGACCAATTATATGTAACACTTTCAAGTTGGATGTATTTATGTATGCATGAATGTGCTTATCCGTATGAATATGTGTTTAACATGGATGATAAAGCAGCAAACTTGATATGTGAATGTAATAGTGGCATGTGCTGATTTTCAACAGTTATCAGTGAAAAATCTGAAACTAGAAAGAAGATAGTAAATGATGCTTACAGATATGCAATGTTTCAAATTATTCTATTCCTCTAAAAGTAGATACTATTATCTAAATTTGGGTGATCATTTATTTATCACACTGTACGATTCTTATCCCCAAAACCTTGAGGCAATTAAGGTTCTTTAACATCTGTATGACTATTTCCCCAAAACCTTGAGGCAATTAAAATTTCTTCTTTGACATCTGTGTGGTTGTGCACATGTCATTATTTTTCACAACCTGTACTTGGTGATGCAAATGTATGGCAAATCAATGGTGTTGTTTTCCTGTTTCAGTCTGCTGCGGCTACTGTAGAGGCTCCTCAGAATGATTCATCAGAATACCGGCCTGATGTTCCGGGAATCAGTGACCGCAGAACAGGTTGACTGCTCTTAAACTGCTCCTTGCCACAAAACTGTTTGCCCCTTAATCATATTGTATTCAGCTATTGTTGTGTACCATATTTGAGAGAAGTTATCTTCTGTTCATGCATGGGATAATTATATGATTAGTTTGGAATGGCACATTTTGCTGTCATTTATCATATTCTTCTAGAAAAGCCAAGTCTTCAGTCTGAGACAAAATGTCGTGATATCTCCTCTATGCATGCATGGCGATATTATAATGTTCAAACATTAATTAAGTTAAGAGTCTGTCTGTTTAAAGCTGTTTTAAACTTATCATTTTTAAAGATAAGAGTACCACTTTTAGATACTTTAAGGTTTGTTGCTGGTGTAGTTCTACTTTGTTTGATGGCTAGATTGCTGTCTGGAAACATTTCTGTTTATTTCTATTATTACGAGTCTTTATGTATGAGGCTTCCTTTACCGTTTAATGGCATGCTAGTTTACATTCTGTGCACTGGGATTGACTTCATGGCACTAGAGACAATCTGTGGTGTCTCTCCAATCTATTGCTTGCAAGCACTCTTTACCATTTGATAACACTCATACTGGAAAAGCATGGCTGTGATCCTTTTTTGGTTTCCTAATCTAGTCATTTATGGATTTCTCATATTTAAAGATATTGCAGGTCAATTCTTATGTGGTCCAAAGAAGAGTGAGCTAAAGATTGGTGAATCATCAGCCTTCTTTACTTATGTGAAGTCAAGTGCAGTTAAAAACAGCACTCAAGGGGCCGCCCCTAATGGCGAGAATGCTGCTCAAAATAAGACCATTGAAGAGAATCATCTTCTGGAATCTGGTCAAGCGGTCAATGACGATACCCAAGTACATGAGAATGGAGAAGCATGGGAAAACTGTTCACAAGGAGATGACTTTCCTAGCAGTAGTAGTGTTCCAGATTCACTTTCCTTGGAGAGGTCCTCTACTCCTCCTGTGTCAATGGAGTTCTCACAACAAAGGAATTCCAAGGAAGACAAGTTTTCACAGGTGCTTGTGCCTAGAAATGAACCTCAACATGATGTATCGGGTTTACCCAACCAAACTCCTTATCCATACTATATGTCAGGAGTTGTAAATCAAGTTATGATGCCGTCATCAGCGCAGTTGTTTCAAAATAACCTCCATGACCTTCAAAATCATGCTACTTCTGCTGTGGTACCTCAATACAATCATCTTCAACAATGTCTTTCTCATCCTCATGTAAATGGGATGGCATCATTTCCATACTACCCAGTTAATATGTGTGTGCAACCTAGCCAGATGCCTAGTGGTCACTCATGGCCATCATTTGGAAATTCTTCTATCACTGAAGTAAATTTAAGTAAGGTTGACAGAAGGGAGGCAGCATTAATGAAATTTAGGGAGAAGAGGAAGCAGCGCTGTTTCGATAAGAAGATTAGATATGTTAATAGAAAAAAGCTAGCTGAAAGGAGGCCTCGTGTGAGGGGTCAATTTGTGAGGAAGGTAAACGGTATAACTGTTGATCTTAATGGGCAGCCTGCTTCTGCTGATTATGATGAGGATGATGAAGAAGATGAACAGGCATCAAGGGAATCTTCTCCTGAAGATGATACATCAGGATGTTGATACCAAGTTCGTATTTATTGAAGATCTTTTTGTTCGTCTTCCTCTGTTGGAGAATGATGGCTAGTGGGTGTTCCATAGAAGTCTAAAACATGTTTATTGATTGCAGTGCCCTAATCAGAGTTTAGAGCGAAATGTGCATCGCGGAATATGAATCAGGTGAAAGCAGGTTGGATTAAGTTACCGAATGTGCTTCCATCATCAGATGCCTGAGCCCTTGTTCACCTTATTATGGTCGGCAGCAGCTCAAGGAACTAATATTCTGAGGCTCTTGATCAAAACAGTTCCCCTGTGGACTGCTTGTCAGCGGACGTAGCACTTTGTACTTGTATTGTTTACATGCTTCAAATTTTAACAAATAGATCCGAAGGCCTTTCCAGTTTTTGTGAAGAACTCTCAAAACTGTTCTGGAACGAGAATGTAATCTTAATATAGGAGATTTCAATGAAATGCAAAGCATTGAAGCAGCTTCTATATATTAATTTCTGTATATTAGACCCTCAAAAGAAATCTGTATATTAGGGCTCAGCCTCAACTCTCAACCAATTTGTTGGAGGTTTTAACTTGAGCATAAATTGTTTGATAGATGAATTTTCCATGGTTCAATTAAGCTTAAGAAAACTCTGGCAAATCATCATATATAAATCAAGATGCAGATATTTCAAGCGACTGACTATATTTAGAATTTAGCCATGTAATTCAAGTAAAAAGACAAAAGGAAGAGAAGAAACTTTCAAATTTCATTACAATTAACAGAGGACATTAGAAAGTTGTACAATAAGATTAAAAAGGTAAGGTATGATGCATGCTTTGAATGAACAAACACGAAGCAAGCATCAGACAAAAATAAAAAACAGATGCCAAATATGCCTTTTTACTGACATCAAATAATTGGAGGTTTGAATGACCAAGGCCAGCATGCTAATGAGTCAGCTTAATGTATAGGATGAACAGGATGGCAACAATTAGGGCTGCAATTATGGAGCCAACTATCCATTTATTCCTGTTCATCCTTCTTGACATGTTTGTCAGGATCTTTTTGCTCCTGCTAATGTTGTCATCTACTCCATGAAGCTGAAAAGTAAGAAGCAACATAGTTACAATTTCAGCTATAGCTCTGCTGTCTAATTAAAGATACAATTATCTAAGCATCACACACACACAACAATTAATGCTGTTTTTCAAACCAAGATTGGGTGTAAGGCATACCGTGTTGTGGGCATGAAGGAGGGATTGGCGTTGTTGATGTAAATCTTGTAGAATTGAAACACCCAGCTCTTCTGTTTCCAGCATTACTTTTCTGCTTTCCTTAACTCTGTCAGTAGACTGGTTTAATCTCTCCGTTGACATCATCAATCTTCCTCTTTGATCAGCAGCGACCTATGCTACCATTTGAGAATGAGTGTTTCAATAAGATGTTATTAAGATGACTAACTTTAATTTAATGGGGGTAACCTACTTGTTGCCCACAGAGCCAGCATTATCCCAGCTCAATAAGATGCAAAGCAAAAATATTAACAGACATATTCATATGGTAACCCTATGTCACTAAATCTTCCACATGTTTTGGATTGTGCAGATTTGCATATGTAACTATGCATTTGGTAACATGTGTATGACAAGTTTCTTCCTCTGAGAAAAATGGTTTGAGGCAGCACCAGTCATACAAGTGAGTCAAAGTTCATTTATGCTCTTACTATGAACTGTAATCCGATCAATATGAAAAATTCTAATTATAAGTCTCAGGGTACAGTAAGCAGAACATCTCACATATTTAAGCACAAGCTCCTCAAATATGGATACATTGTCTTAAAAATGGGAACTGCTTTGTCAAAGGACAAAGTAAAGTCAACAGTGAACAATCATGCAAAGCTGTAAACATACACGACAATGACATGCTTCACGGACAACAGAAATTAAGATATAAAATTTCTAGTGGATGATTGCTCAAAAATAACAACATTAAGGTCAAAGTTATGGATTTGGAGAAAAAAGAGAAGTTTCAGTTACCGTCATTGCATCTGCCGTTCCCGACTCTAATAACTTATCGCGTGCAGCCTGATATGCATTACCTGAAGCAATTCTTTTAACTTCACTCTTCAAGTTGTTTAGATCAGTTTTATATTCTCTTAACTTAGCAAGAAGTGTTGCCTTTATGCCTGGCTGCAAACTCCTTGCTTCAAGATCCATTTTCCGAATCTGGAAAATCTCAGACAAGGGACCAAATTACATATCCAAGAATGTAGAAAGATATACAAGTTTACCAACAGAAAACGGATTCTTCATTACCAAAGCATCAGCATCATCCAATCCTGCTTTTATCTCAGAAAGTTTCTGCTTCTTCTGCTCTGTGGATCAAGAAAACATGGAAGTAAAGAAAGTTACAGAACAAGCAAGAAAATTACGCAGTCCACATAATCTCTCAACCAATCTTTACCTAGAATAAAAAAAAATTAATGTCTATCAACATATGATTAAAACACATGCACACTACATCATATCATGCATAATGAACATCAAATAATGCATTCACGCACGATGTGATGTGTCAGTTACAGTGTTAAAATGTCCCAATCTGCACCAAAACATCGGAAGAACTTAACCTAATGGACGAACAACCCTCAAATAACATTACCAGCTGAGCAAAAACTTAAGACTCATCTAAATTTGAGCTCTGGAATCAACATAAGTTCAATATTAATACACGATGCAAATGAAGCATCATAGAACATGGTGATGTCCAACTAACAAATTCATTCTTTGCTGCTTTTGCTACATTCTGAATACAGTAATATTTTGAACAAACTATATTAAAAGTGAAAATGTTAGCCCTCTTTATGTTTTTTGTTTTTTTTTAAAGAAACAACAAAATGACAATTTATCTTTAATGAGGAAACATTTATCATTGAAGTACGTGACATTTTACTTTAAAATCAAATATGAACATGATGCGAAAACAATTTAAAACCAAATTGTGAAAGCATAATCCAAACAATCCTCCAAACGAATCAAAAAATTAAACACAAATTTCCAACGATCGAGGAGAAGAAGCAGTAATTAAAAAAAAGCGATGGCGTTCGTTTACCTCCATCAAGAACGGTAGCGGAGGTGCACTTGCGCGTCAAATTGGCGGAGAGCTCGCAGTACTGGCGCTCATAAGACTCGAAAACCTGACTCATTTCGCCTTTATCTCTCGCTAACCTCAAAATCATCACAATTCGTTTAATCAATCATCTGACAGAAAATATTGAGATAGAAGAAAATAAGAAAGCTAAATTAATAGAAGAAAATACACGAACCGGAGTGGCGCAGGATTGATCACCGGAGAGATGGAGACGAAAGCCGAGACATCGAAATAATGGAATATATATGGTGAAGAAGAGCAATATTGCCAAAAAAAAATTGCAATTTTAAATAGTATGTCGATAATGCCCTTGCCTTTCCCTTAGAATTACCATAATGTATTTCCATTACTGAATTGCTAAATACCGCCCCTTTTGCTACTTACCGCCCCCAATTTTTACACTTTTGCCCTTTGTTCATATTTTCTTCAAACTTTCTAACTTTAAATCCTCTAAAACATTCAAACTAAAAGATCGAATTTTCAAAACAATCTTGAAGAAAATCATGTCGAAAATCATGTCGGATTTTGTAGATCTAAAATTCTGTCAAAAAAAGTTATGATTTGAAATATTATCGGTGCCGCCCCAAGATTCCAATTATATTTTATTTTTTTAATTATTATTAATTATTTAAATATTAATTATTATTAATTTAAATTGTTATTATTAATTATAATTAATAATAATTAATAATT
>AWUE01023749.1:0-63999 GCA_001974825.2 Corchorus olitorius
GGCGGCACCGATTATTTTTTTATTTTTTAATTATTAATTATAAATTATATTTTTAGAAAATGAAACAAAAGGCAAAATTATCAAAAGGGGGCAGTGTTTAGCAAAAAGGGGGCGGTAAATAGCAACTCCATTTCCATTATTATCTCGTTGGTGACACTTACAACTTAGAAAATCATTTATATTTATTACTATTTTTTTTTCAAATAGTGTAAATATTCATTTCATATATTCATGAAAAGGAACACTTAGCGAGTACCAAAAAGGGAAAAGGAATACTTAGCAGCAATGGCTTCGAGAAGCAAAAGACTTCTCCCTCCTACAGCTTTTTCTTCCCTCGAAATCGCCACCACGGAGGAACGATTCCCAAATCAGATGAAGATAAGCTAAATCAATGCTCTTTTCACTCTGGTGGGAGGAATCAAAGTTTGATAGTACGCACGCTACCTGTTTGATAAATTTCTTCAGAAATGGTGCACTTCTTGTTTCGACCACAACAGCACCGCTTTTTTATGCAAATTATCAATACCCAGAGACCCATACATCTTTTTCACGCTCTATATTCAACGACAACTGCAACACCAGAGTTGGACAGGCTTAGTATAATCGTTTCGAGCTCAATTGGTGGTTTGGATGACTTGGAATCGAGTTTGAACCAGTTTAAGCTTTCTTTATCACCGTCACTTGTTACTCAAGTTATAAATTTGTGCGAAAGTGAGGCTCCCACTAGAAGGTTATTGAGATTTTTCTTGTGGTCAGTTAAGAATTTAAGTTCTAGTTTGAAGGATAAGGACTTTAACCATGCGGTTAGAGTGTTTGCGAAAAAGGACCATACAGCAATGGAGATATTGATTTCGGATATTAAGGATGGGGGGCGAGTAATGGAAAGCCAGACTTTTACCGTAGTGGCTGAGATGTTGGTTAAATTAGGGAGAGATGATGAGGCATCGGGTATATTTAAGAACTTGTAAAAGTTCAAGTGCCAACGAGATGGTTTTCGTTTGACTGCCATTGTTAATGCATTATGTGCTAAAGGACATGCTAGGAAAGCTGAAGGTGTAGTTTATCATCACAAAAATAAGATTGCCCGTGTTGAGCCTAGTATATATAGGAGTCTCCTTTATGGGTGATCTGTTCAGGAGAATGCGAAGGAAGCGCGCACAGTTATCTAGGAGATGAAGTCCGTTGGTGTTGAGCTTGATTTGTAATGCTATAATACATTCCTTAGAAGCCTTTGTGGGAAAAATGTTAAACGCAATCCTTCTAGCCTTGTTCCTGAGGCTCTTAATTTGATGATGGAAATGAGGTCCCATAGAATTACCCCAACATCGATCAGTTACAATATATTGCTTTCTTGTTTAGGGAGGACAAGAAGAGTGAAAGAATCATGTCAAATTCTGGAGTTGATGAAAAAGTCTGGTTGTGATCTGGACTGGATCAGCTATTATCTTGTTGCTAGAGTATTGTACTTGACAGGGAGATTTGGCAAGGGTAATAAGATGGTGGATGAGATGATAGAAAAGGGGCTGGCCCCTGATCGTAAGTTCTATTATGATCTGATTGGTGTTTTTTGTGGAGTTGAGAGAGTAAATTTTGCTCTAGAGCTGTTTGAGTGGATGAAGAGAAGTTCACTGGGTGGATATGGACCAGTTTATGATGTGCTCATACCAAAACTTTGCAGGGGGAGGAGACTTTGAAAAGGGTAGAGAGCTATGGGACGAGGCTGTAGCTATGGGTGTTAGTCTTGACTGCTCAAGTGATGTTTTAGACCCCTTAATCACTCAAGTTTTCAAACCAACAAGAAAGGTGGAAGAAGTCAATCTCAAGGGTAGTACCACGGATAAGAAACCAGTAAAAATTAAGCAGAACATCAGAAGAGAGACAAAGAAGAAATCTGCTGTGAAATAAATGGTAATTGGCATCTTCCTTGTTGCAAGTCTTTAGAACCTGTTGTTTTTTAAAGGGGTGTCTTATTCTTGTAACTGACCTCATTGAATAGTGATCAGGAATGTTATACTTTTAACCATTTGATGGGTTATATCTTATACAGAATACTGTTAAAGGTTTCAGCTTTTGAACAAAATGTGTTTGCTTTTCTGACATTCTGGCATATCTAATAAGCTGCTTGTTTATCTAATTGGATAATTTTTATATGTCCATTTTTGTTTGCAAATTCTATTCTATTTTTTTTTTGGTACAATGCAAATTCTATTCTATTATAGTAAGGTTTTTGCTTTTCAACAACCTGACATTCCTGAGCTGCTCATTAATCTTGCAATTTACTATGTGTCTGTTATGCCTAATTGCCTATTGCTATCTGTATTTGAGCAAACTTTGGGGGAAGAACTTGGATGAATGTGGGAATTTTTTTTTTTTTTTCACAAACAAACCTTATCCCCTCTATTAAACTAGTCTTCACTTTCACGTGCGTTGTACGTGACCTAATCTGTTGTAAAGAAGTCTATTATTAGAGCTAACAAAATTTCACCCGAATGCGGCTATTCGACTCGATCACATGAAACCAAACCTTATCCAACCCGATTCGACCAAAAAAATCCACTCAATCCGAAACCGAAATGACCTGTCCCAAATCCTTAAAAAATCGAAAGCTCAAACCCGAAATTATCGGAACCATATGACCCAAAACTGAAAAAAGACCTGAACCAAAATTGAGCAAAACCAAATGACCCGACATTTGAGCGATCCGAACCCAACTCAACCTGAAACTGAAAATTAATCGAACTTTTATAATCCAAAATTTCCTTAACCCGAAACTGACCTAAACCAAATCCAACCCGACCAGCCCATTTGTATATACATTGGGTTTTACTATTAAAATAACATAAGAAACTATCTCACACAAAAAAAATATTAACAAAGTAAAACATCAAATTTAAACCCACAGCAAGAGTTACATTTATCAAGCAAAAAATTAATTATAAGTCAAATAAAGTAATTGCACGTTAGAGAATAATAAATTTTAATCATAATACATTATTATAAACTATCAAATAGTAAGATGTCAATTATAATAACTTTTTAAATTAAAATGGTAAAAATAAAATAATTATAAGATATTGAATTTAATTAAATGAAAATAGAGTTTTTAGTAGAATAAAACTGTATATTAAAAGAATTTAATATATCCAAATTTTTATTGAAAAATAGTAAAATGATAAAAATAAAGTAATTATAAAGATATTAGATTTAATTGAATAAAAATAGAGTTTTTAGTAGAATAAAACTATAATAATTAAGCAATGGCATTTAAGAAATATATTTGACAAATAAAGGTATAATAGGCGATTCAAAAGTTTTACAAGCGAACGTACTTTTTAATATAGTATAGATAAGTTGAATATTACAATGTGGGAAATATTCAATGAAGAAATTATACTTTTAGGAAACAACCAAGCTGTTGTTTCAAGATGATTTTGTTGGCTTACCTTCCCGAAACATTTCCCACGTGAGGAAATTGTAACTGAAAACCAACAGTTATTGCAGAATCATCACTAGCAGCAGCAAGAACAGCAGGGCTGGCTCTGGGGTCATGATCATTTTCACTTGCTCCTTCCAAACCAATAAGCTTACTCTTATCTTCTGGTTGATCAATCTGTGACGAAGCAACTTGAAGCTGCAATGAATATTCTAAGCTCCATAACACATCCCCCATGCTTGGTCTATCCACTCCATATTCTCCTAAACATTTCTCTGCAACTTCTGCAAATTTTTTCAACGATTCTCCATTAATACTCCCAGCAATTTTAGGATCAACAATCTTCTCTATCATCCCCTTTCTATGCCACTGCATTGCCCACTCTGCCAAACTAACCTGATCCCTTGGTAGATTTGGGCAAATCACTGCCCTTACAGATAAAACCTCAAAAAGGACTACCCCAAATGAGTAAACATCCGATTTCTCTGTGAGCTGTTGCCTCCTGAAGTATTCAGGATCAAGATATCCAAAGCTACCCTTCACTGCAGTACTAACATGGCCTTGCTCCATGGCTGCAGATTTCGAAAGTCCGAAATCTGCTACTTTTGCATCAAAATTCTCATCGAGAAGAATATTTGTAGTCTTCACATCGCGGTGGATGATTCCTTGTTTTGTACCTGTGTGGAGGTAATGTAATCCTCGAGCTGCACCAATGCAAATCTCGAGTCGTTGTTTCCAGGACAAGGTTGGTTGGTTTGCGCCATAGAGATGGTCACGAAGTACACCATTAGCCATGTACTCGTAAACCAGAATCATCTCCGAATTCTCATCACAAAACCCAATGAGTGATACAAGATGGCGATGTCTGAGCTTGGACAACATCTGTATTTCTGTCTGGAATTCGTTGATGCCTTGTTCTGATCCATGGTCTCCTCTTTTTATTGCAACCTTGGTTCCATCTTCTAAGGTCCCAATATACACTTTCCCAAATCCTCCCACACCAATCACTGCCTTCTCATCAAAATTCTGTGTCGCGTTTTGTAACTCATTGAAAGTGAAAAACTTGCCAAGACCTTGATTAGAGTAAAAGCTGCTAGATTTACTCTTACTGCTCAAGAAGCTACAATCGCTGCCATGAATAGGAATAGGTAGAAGCCATGTGGAGAAGCTATTTCGCTTTTGCCAATCAAGAGGCCGTTTTTGCCACCGAAGAAAAATAATTCCAAGAAACAACATTGCTAGGAAACCCATAACAAGCCCTAAATATGCAAGAATTTTCATTTTACGATATCCTCCTTGGAATGAACCATCAGCAGTAAATAAACCATCCAAGCTATTGGCTTTGTTGCTCAGCTTCATGACCTCCAAGCCATTAAGGATTGCATTCGGGAGACCGCTATCAGATGTCGGACCAACCTGAACCATGATGGAACCATTTGTGATTGCCATGGCATTGAGCACCAAATCTGTGTAATATGCACCGGCCAATGCACCGGTTTCGGTTGAGAGATCGAGACCAGACACCCCCATAAAGCCATTTATGTATACATTGAAGTACAAGTCATGGAGGGACTTGCTTACAATGTCACAAAAGTGCATCCTGATGAGATAGGAAAAGCTTGCATCAACATTCATCACCCAAGTGAGATTGAAATTTGGTGCCATGGTTTGAGAGTAAGACTCAGTTGTCATCCTTTCTGCACTTGCGTAAATCAAATCCGGAGCAATTAGTTGAGTTATCCCTCGAGCAGGCTGGTATTTGATGTCAGAACCGGTCACGACTTGAGCTCCTTGTGGGAACACATTATATGGGGCATCAGGTACCCATGTCCTTGACAATGTGTCATTTTTTGGAGTTATTGTTGGCCCTCCGATATTCAACCTGTAAGCCACTTCTATAGCATAATTTGACAAGCCATTGACAATGTTACCTTGGGGTACCGTAGAAGCTGAATCTTTGAGAAGTTCTTCAGGAATGGACACCACTTCAATGGCATTGATGAATGCGTGAGAATCCTTCTTGGGCTTAAAGACGAGGGACAAACGCTCAGTGGCATTAACAAGATATTCCTTGAAAACCAGTTTAGTATCACTGGCGACAGAAAAGTCATGTAGAAGGACATAATTTCCCATATTGACAGTGAAAACTGCAGTTTTAAGATCATACTGAGGGTGATGAACCGGGAAAAAGTAAAGACGAACCCAATGTTTCCCCGGCTTTGAGATGAAAAAAGTGTATGTTGATTCAGAAGAAAAAATCCTTGCAGTTTTATACAAAACTTGCATGGATGAAGGGGTAGAATTGGAGAAGGCACTGCTAGGAATGGAATCTACTGAAGCTTTAACATCTTCACCGGTTGATAAATAACTAGTTGATTGAGAATCTGATTTGAACATTCGTCCATCGTCGAGCATTGTTTCGCTAGACGATCCACAATCAACGAGATAGTTATCAAGAGGTTGGTATGCAGCCGGTGAAGAAGAAACAATGGGGGAAGAGGAAGCTTTGTGATCATCTTCTGCCAAAATAAAGTCTGCATGGCTTAACAAAAGGAGGCAAAAGAAGAGAGAAGAAAGAAAGGAGACATGTAGAGGCCTTGGTAACCTATGATGATCTGCCCCCATAGCTAAGGCGGTGGCCGGAAACCGTGCTTTCTAATGCGTTGGTAATGGTGTAGAAATGGTGGTTAATGGGAAATGGCTAGGATAGGGAAGAGGTGCTTTCTAATGCGTTGGTAACGGTGTAGAAATGGTGGTGAATGGAAAATGGCTAGGATAGGGAAGAGCACGAGAAAACCCAACAAGGAATTTTTACATAAAAAAAATGGTTGCAGGACAGACAAGAAATAGAGTAGTTAATTTGTTGGAACCATGTAGGAACAGACGTGCAAAGATAGATGTAATGTCAATGTTAATAGATTTTGTTAATTGTTTTGATAAATATGGAAAGAAAAAGACTTGGTCAAAGATTCTGAATTCCAAAATTTTAACCATGCGGTTAGAGTGTTTGCGAATAAGAAAGAGCATACAACAATTGAGATATTGATTTTGGACATTAAAGATGGGGGGCGAATAATGGAAAGCCAGACTATTAGCGTAGTGGCTGAGATGTTGGTTAAATTAGGGAGAGAGGATGGGGCATTGGTATATATAAGAAGTTGTAACTTGACGAGAATGTTTCTGTTTGACTGCTATTTTTTTGCATTATGTGCTAAAGGACATGCTAGGAAAGCTGAAGGTGTAGTTTATCATCACAAAGATAAGATTGCCGGTGTTGAGCCTAGTATATATAGGAGTCTCCTTTATGAGTGGTCTGTTCAGGAGAATGTGAAGGAAGCGCACAGAGTTATCAAGGAGATGAAGTCCGCTGGTGTTGAGCTTGATTTGTAATGCTATAATACATTCCTTAGGTGCCTTTGTGGGAAAAATGTTAAACACAATCCTTCTGGCCTTTGTGAGAGTAAATTTTGCTCTAGAGCTGTTTGAGCGGATGAAGAGAAGTAATTCACTGGGTGGATATGGACTAGTTTATGATGTGCTCATACCAAAACTTTGCAGGGGGAGGGGACTTTGAAAAGGGTAGAGAGCTATGGGACGAGGCTGTAGCTATGGGTGTTAGTCTTGACTGCTCAAGTGATGTTTTAGACCCCTCAATCACTCAAGTTTTCAAACCAACAAGAAAGGTGGAAGAAGTCAATCTCAAGGGCAGTACAACGGATAAAAATTAAGCAGAACATCAGAAGAGAGAAATAAGAAAAGAAATCTGCTGTGAAATAAATGGAAATTGGCATCTTCCTTGTTGCAAGTCTTTAGAACCTGTTGTTTTTCAAAGGGGTGTCTTATTCTTGTAACTAACTTCATTGAATAGTTACCTCAAAAAAAAAAAAAACTTCATTGAATAGTAACCAGGAATCTTACATTTTTAACCATTTGAGGGGTTATACAGAATACTAGTAAAGGTTTTAGCTTTTGAACAAAATGTGTTTGCTTTTTTTATCTTTTTTTTTGGTCGAAACATTCTGGCATCTCTAAGCTGCTTGTTTATCTAATTGGAAATTTTTTATATATGGCCATTTTGTTTGCAAATTCTGTTGTATTATAGTAAGGTTTGCTTTTCAACAACCTAACATTCCTGAGCTGTTCATTAATCTGGCAAGTTACTGTATGCCTATCTGTATTGAGCAAACTTAAACTTCCATCCAATCTATTAAATCATGTCATCTAAAGACAATGCCAACTGTATTCAGTTAGTACAACAAATTAGTTTATAATGATCCCAGTATTTAGTATTTAAATTAGAATCTCTTACTACATTTTATAATAGGTGTGACCAAATTTGTTGATATGATGCTAGCTACTAATTACTCCTTCAGATCAGTAAATCATGTGCCCTTCCCTGATACAGGTTTGTTGAATTATGTCCTAAATTGAAGTCTTTCCTTTTGTCCTCGTGGTGATTAACAAGCAGTTCCAGATATACACTTCTGGTCTCTGGGTTTTTAGTCTAATGCAGCTTGAAGAGAAGAAGAAGTCCATCCATGATCCATGTAGCAGCAAGCATAAAGCAGTGAAAAGGGTTTGTAAAATCAGAAATATTGGTGAGAATGTTTGGGGAAGTGAAGTGATTAATGAGGAAGAATTAGGAGCACATGGGCAAGAAACATGGACACATGGAAGATGGGTTTAAGGCAGCGGTTGTGACTTGTGAGAGATGGGATCCTGTTGTCCAGTCGCACTCCATCACTCACGTGCCATTGTCCTTGCCAATGCAACAGTTTACAGTTGAATAGTATGTGAAATCTCAATCTTTTGGAACGTGCACCCCACGCTTTATAAGTAGCGTGGCTGTTGTTTATTATTACTACTATTACTTGCATGAATGAATAAGATATTAATATATATAGGTGGAATGGAAGAAGAGTTTAGTTTCTTACATGAAGGTGACGTCTTTCTTTCTGCCTTGTATTATGTTATGTTATTTGGGACAAAGTTGCATCCTTAACATCAACGCGTTCAACTTAGCTGTGCAATTTGCAATTACAATATTCAATTAGCATTCCGCGGATACCGGGCCGGATTGTCCATTTTGACAGCCACACCCCATTTTCAAACCCTGAATCTAATAATGGCCAATTCCTTCCGTAACCCCCTTTCACCAATCACCATTCTTGGTCAATCCAACTTGTTAGAGAAACCCCGAAAGAAAAAAGTTTTGAAAATTGTCGGGTCCAATGGTCATACACCAAAATAATAAATACTAATGATAGTAATATTTGCAATCCAATTAATAAAACATAGTTCAATCAATACATATATCAATTTGTTATTGATAATATAGTATTTAATAAGAAGTGTTATTATGGCCATATATCAATTAAGGAACTAATCACTAATATCCGGTGGCGGATTCAGAACTATTGGTTAGGGTGGGCATAAAAATACATTGTTGTAATATATTAATTTTTTGGTACTCGAGGTTGCTAGAGATCGAAGCCTAGCCACTGAAATTAAATGTCCAACACTCTACCATCATATATTAAATGACCGATGCCATCTTATTTTATAGTTAAATTTGATCTTTAATCAAGTTAGGATAGACACTCATGATAAAATTGGGGTGGACACCATAAAACAATTCAACGTAAAATGTACACAAGTTTAGAATTTGAGGGTGGGCACGTGCCCATCCTATCCTAAGTATGCACTGCCCCTGCTAATATCCGATAATCACATCAAATTCTGACTAATCTGGAGTGGTCGCGTTGAACCTCAAATATTCAGAATCTCCATTCACAATACTCAAAAGTTAAAAGTCAAACTCGAGATCTTAATTAAGGAATATTGAGTTATTTCCACTCCATCCTAACTTGGACTTTTATTTAGCCATAAAAATTTCAAAGAAGAAAAATTGATGCTTAGGTTATTGATAAGTTAATTTTTACTTAGATAGATAGAGGTGGAATAATTGATGGGCAATTTAGTGTTTGATGTAGGGGTACCTATAAACAATTACATGAATTTTTCATTTTAACAAATGCCTAAAAACCAATTTCCAAATTAATCAATTTGAGAATACTCTGCCAAAAAAAAAGGTCAATTTGAGAATACAAATTTTGTTATATAGAATAATAATATATTTGCAATTTTCTTAGTAGTATCTTAGAAACTATGATCATATTCATGCATACCTCCAATTGGCAAAAGCTCAAAACCAGTCGAAAGAAAAAAAAATAATAATGATCAAATGATATGATTAAAGAAATAAATTTAGTTATAAGTCGGCAATTAAGCTGTCATGCACTTCCAAACCAAAGTATTAAGAAAGAAAACGAAAGAAATTGAATAGTAGTTGGGTCTTTTGTTCCATGAGTTGGATGACTTGGATGCATGTTCATGAGTTCATATTACTATTTGACAATGACCCCAATTCTTTCATTCTTCCCACTCTTCTCATTTCTTTTTCATATTTTCTTTTGCCTTCGTCCTTTTCTTCTCCTTCTCATGTATACGTAACTATTTTTCTTTCTTGCTATTGACATTATGGCCAATTAAGTGAATTAACTCGAATTATTTTTTGACATTCAATTTTAATGACTATTATCTAGGATGCTAAATCAGCAAACACAATATATGTCCATAAATAATTCCAAAATAAATTACTAATAATAATCATGAAAAATTATTTTCTTTAAAATTGTCAAGTAGTATATAAATGTGGCCAATTTTTTTAAATACAAAATAAAAGCAAGTGTCTTTTTAGATTTTCTATTATTCTCGTGGACTCTAAGTTTTATATATTTTAAGTAAGTATGGGATTTCAAATCTTGTAAATAAATAAAAAAAAAATCCCACACGTCTAATCTAACTAAAAGTCTAAACTTTGTATTAATTAGGGTTATTGTATTTTTGGAAGGTTTTAACATAATAATAATAAAAAATATAGTAACTACTGTACTTAATAAACTGTAAAGCATTATGTCTAAGTTCATAAGCAGTCGGTGTTTGGACACATGTTTTAGGCAAATCTCAAATCCTACTTTCCCATCATCTTCCTTCTTTCTTTTCATTTTTCATTCATATTCCGCCCTGCGGGTTTTCATTTTCACTCTCAGATCTCTCTCTCTTCTCTTCACTTTAAAGCCTGAAACTAAACCAGAGAGAAAAAATGGCATCCCAACGCCATTAATGATCTATATATAGAAATATACACTGTGGGATTTATTTTATACAGACAGAAAAAGGAAGAGTTGGGAGTTGGGTCTCTCTCTCTCTCTATCTGTAAAAGAGAACCCCAAAAAGTTTGGAGTCAGTAACCCATTATGGGTCAAGATAACTTCACTCCGCAGAAGAGATCTTCTGCTGGCGGAGCCGGAGGCTTACCCACCACCAACAGCGCCGCCGCTGCTGGCGGAAGAACTCGTGGCTTCCCCGGGATTCCGCGTGGTAGGCAGATCCACAAGACCTTCAACAACATTAAAATCACCATACTTTGCGGCTTCGTTACCATCCTCGTCCTCCGCGGCACCATCGGCGTTGGCAATTTGGGTAGCAACGAAGCTGATGCTGTCAACCAGAATCTCATAGAAGAAACTAACCGGATCCTAGCTGAGATCCGCTCCGACTCCGACCCCACCGATCCGGACGAACCTCTGGAGACTGATCTCAACCCCAATATTACCTACACGCTCGGGCCCAAAATCTCGGACTGGGATCAGCAACGTAAGGTTTGGCTTTCCCAAAACCCTGAATTCCCTAATTTTGTTAATGGAAAAGCTCGAATCTTGCTCGTTACTGGGTCGCCCCCTAACCCCTGTGATAATGCTATCGGAGATCATTATTTGTTGAAAGCTATAAAGAATAAGATTGATTATTGTAGGCTTCATGGGATTGAAATTGTTTATAATATGGCTCATTTAGATAGGGAACTCGCCGGGTATTGGGCAAAATTGCCTTTGATTAGGAGGTTAATGTTGTCTCACCCGGAAGTTGAGTGGATTTGGTGGATGGACAGTGATGCGTTTTTCACTGATATGGTGTTTGAGATTCCATTGTCCAAGTATGATAAGTATAATATGGTTGTTCATGGGTACCCAGATTTGATGTTCGAGCAGAAGTCGTGGATTGCTTTGAATACAGGGAGTTTTCTGTTTAGGAATTGTCAGTGGTCATTGGATTTGCTCGATGCATGGGCACCAATGGGACCCAAGGGTCCGATCCGTGAGGAGGCTGGAAGGATTTTGACTGCTAATTTGAAAGGCAGGCCAGCATTCGAAGCAGATGATCAGTCTGCTTTGATTTATCTGTTGCTTTCACAGAAGGAATGGATGGATAAGGTGTTCCTTGAGAATCAGTATTATTTGCATGGGTATTGGGCAGGGTTGGTTGATAGGTATGAGGAGATGATTGAGAAATATCATCCGGGCTTGGGGGATGAGAGGTGGCCGTTTGTGACTCATTTTGTTGGTTGCAAGCCTTGTGGTAGTTATGGAGATTACCCTGTTGAGAGGTGCCTGAGCAGCATGCAAAGGGCTTTCAATTTTGCCGATAACCAGGTGCTTAAGCTGTACGGTTTTAGACATAGGGGATTGTTGAGCCCCAACATTAAGAGGATCAGGAACGAGACAGTGGCTCCTTTGGAGATTGTCGATCAGCTTGATATTCGTCGTTCGGTGCATGGACAAAGTGGATCAAAGAGCTAGTGATGGAAACATATTTAATGTGTCATAATGTGTAGGTAATGTAATTCCTCAGTTGAAAAGCAAATTTGAATTTGATTACAGTTTAAATTTGAGTAAGTTTTGATTGATCTGTTGTCATTATGCTGCTTTTGAGAACACAAGAGTAGAATTCTTTTATTAACTTCAATTTGTCCTCCTTCGATATTTGAATGAATTATGAAGGAAATTTATAGTGAACGTTACATAATTTTCTTTTGGATTCTTTTATGTGGCTTGTTCTTATTTTCACTTGCAATGAATTTCTTCTTGTTTGGTATTGAATGATATGAGACTCGATTTGTCAAGCAGCGAATTGGGTGACAATAACTAAGACGAAGTTTAAATTGTGGATTAGCAGTCAATTAGAGTGTCTGATCAAAATAAGAAAAGCTGGACATTAAGTTCTGCCCATGATGTGAAATGCTACTTTCAAATTGATCGACTGTGTTGGTGTCTTAAAGTCTTGCCTGGCTTTACTAAGATGGAGCATATTCATACCTCAACGCATTGCGATGTGTATTCAATGGTTTATTCAGTCACAGCTTTCCATTTGCTGAATGCGGAAATGATGTTTGTCATTGCTATAGCCCCTGCCCCCTAGCAACTGATCTAATCGTTTCATCCGATGTACACAGCAGAATCTGGAATATTAGAAGTGATAACTTTTAGACATGATCGAACCGGTCTGTTCTTGCTGCTATCTATATCAGATCCATACTTGCTGCTATCTATATCAGATCCATACTTCACTCTGAGAGTGTCAATTCCTACTGAAGTTTTGGGTTTTCTTTTGTATGGCATGTCTAAATAACTTGTCTCTTGCAGATTGCATATTACTTTCTTCTTAGTTGAAGCCCTTTGTGCGTTACTTTATTTATTTTTGCAGTGCCTCTTAGTACTGAAGCAATTAGTGGAATGAAGGAACACTGTCATCATTGAGGCTATAAGCCAAGATTTAAATATTTCTTAGGAATGCTTCTCTTGTGCCGAAATGTAGTGTGGTGAGGCAAAGTGTGGTGAGGTTTTGCCTCGCAGAAGGTTGGGGACTTAGGCTTGAAATGCAGGCCGTCAAATATATCATAAGCGGGATTGTTGGACTCGGAACTTTAGATGCTCATCATTAGCTAACTACCTAGTTTATAGGTCTTGAAGGTGTTTTATGTCGCAGAGTAGTAGTACTCCAAGTACGGGCTTAGAAGTTTTTCACTTGAAAATTTCAGCCTTTAAGTTTCTCACGGATAGGTTTAGGTTATTCATGTTGGAGCAAGATGCTCATAGGCTTATGCATGAGATGTTTTAAATTTAGAGTTCATTGGCTTTCATGTTGTAGCATTTCTTCACATTCAATTTCTAGATTCAGATAAGTCATCCAATGAATCTGGATGTATTGTACCCAAAGGAAATGTGGATAATCAGTGTGCCCTTGATTGGATCGATCTTGGCTTCGTTTAGTAGAGCGGTGTGGTAGCGGTGCGGTTGACACTGTTTGACAACTGTACAGATGAGATTACATTGTACAGATTAGATTATGTACTGTACATATGAGATTATTAGAGCAGCGATTGAAACAGAGTTTATACTTAAGCTCCGTTTGGTCCCAAAACGGTGGTGAAACGGTCAAACGGTAGTGAAACGGTTACAGATAAGAAGCTCTTGTCAGTGAAAAGTAACCCACAAATAGGACATGATTACATTAATAAACACGACTGAAAACGTTAGTCCAAGTTCTTTTCTTGGAATGTAATCATGACTTATTATTTATTATTACCAATCATTGGCCGTGAATGAACGACTACTAGCCCTTTCCCTGTCGCTTGAACACCACCCTAAGTAAAGTACATTTCTGTATTTGCTCTTTTCCTAACTTGGGGGAATGTTGTAGTTTTAACAAGCCACAAAAAACATGAATTTACTAAAGTTGGCCTTTGTTTGTTAGGCTTAGGCCGCATTTTTCCTCTCAAGGCTTAAAAAACTGAATCAAAACCCAAAACTAGCACTTCCCATCTTTCTCAAACATGTCCTCTTTTCGGCCCCTTGTTAGTAAGTCTCATTTTTAGTCTTCGTCTTCACATTTTCATTTTTCATTTTTCATTTCCTATTTCCCCCATGTTCCACTTTCTGACAAATGATTGCCAACCGTTCCTCTAAAATAAAATGATACTAATTTTATTAGAGCTAAGAGGTAGTCGCATGCACGTTACAAAAACAATTTGGAAGTGTTGATGGTGCAAATCCAAATTTAATGCAAAGAGGGGTCTCACTTGATATGAATGAAATGAACAAACTAATACATATATTAACATCATTCATACTCTTTTATGAATTTGGGGAAAAAAATATTAACATGAATAATATACTGTTATGGACTAAAACTACATGTTAACAACTACTAGTAATAGTATTAACTAAGACGACCCTCTATTTTGGACCAACATCAACATTATGAAACTCATGAAAGAAATGCCATTTCAAGGCTCTTTTTTCCTCCCTTGAAATGCAATTCACTCGTGCGCATGATCTTTGTGTTCATCTTCATCTTGAAAGTTGAAGAAGATGTTATCAATTGGTCAACTTTGAAGCTATAGCCTTATGACGTGCTACTAATACTTCATTCATTTCTGCAATTTGGCTTAATAGTCCTCTAATTCTCTGCATAAATAGTAAATTCAACACAAGCATTTCAACAAACATGACTTTCATACAATGATTAAATAAATTCAAGAATTTAATGTTGGAATCAACACAAGCATTTCAACAAACACCTTACCTCATCTTTCTCCTTTATAATCATCTTCAACTGTCCCACGTTCTCTTCCCGACACCTCCGCCGCCGTACCCGCTTGCATAACCACCACAACAGCACCACCGCTGCGACGCCAATAACCCTTCCGAATGACCCGAATGCCCTTCCGAATTTCCCATCTTTATAACCGAAATAACAAGCGACGCTTACGATCTTAGCTCGCAAAATCTCAAGCCCTGTTCCTAACCAGTCTCCGATCCCACGGCCGGCGACTGATGGGGTGATGTCGCTGGCATCAGACGGCGGTGAAAGAGTCGATTTGGGAGGTGGGTTATGCTGTTGCTGTTGTTGTTGAATTTGACGATGGAGATTTTCATGGTTGATGGGAGGGAAGACGGAGAGATCGTTTTGGGGAAGAGAGTCTCTGATCATTACCATCGACCATTGCTGCTTCATTTGATGATTGGGTTTCTGTTTGGATGACTGTTTGTGATTGATGGAATGGAAATTTTCCCATTCCAATAGCAATCCTTCCAAAATTCTATTGTTTTCTACCATTTCTGCAGCTTAAAAGAACACAACAAAACAGTAAAGAGCTGCTGCAGACGCTTCTTCTCAAAGGAGAAACATTTTTTCTTTTCTGGAAGGAGTCCATTCATTTTTGGTTTGAATTGATAGATGGCATGCTGTTTTGTTTTGTAATGCTTGCTATTGCTGGGCTTATTTCTTACAGTCTAAAATCATGGGATGTCCGAATCCAACACAATACGCTAACTGGATGATAGACCAATATTCCAAAACTTTGAGGCTTTGAGCTGTAAGATCACGGCCCAAATCATTGCTAATTTTTTTTTTTTTCATTTTTAATCAATACATTTTTTTTTACCTTATTTCCAAGTTTGATGACATTACTAAAAAAAAAAATAAAGAGAGCAATAATTGATTTATTCATCTTGTCACCCTAATTAACTGAGGTTATTACTTGATTTTTCTTATTTTATTAGCATTCTTTTTTTTATTATTATTTTTGGTATATTTACAAGGTAACCTTGTTAGAGTCTGGGTGGGCCCACTATGGGGTAAAGCTCTCCAAAGACTCAAATCCGAGACCTTACTTAAGAGGAACAAACCATTTGAATCTAAAAAATATATATATATATATATATATTTGAGTGACCCAGGGAAATTACTAGGGTCTTATGTGAGGAAATCACTAGGGTCCCATGTGAGGCGAGGGGCTTGCTAACTAAACATTTCTTTGAATTTGCTCATGGAGTAGATGAATAAAATGTTTGGTCTTTTGGTGCAAAAAAAATGTTTAGTCTTTTCTCACATGACAAATTACTGAAAAATCCCAAAGTTCTACCTTTCCTTTTTCTCCTTACCCTTTTTTGTAATTGCAAGACTTAGTGAATGTAATTGTAAACACAATTAACTATAGTTTTAAAGCAAGTGTATGACCTTTTCAATGTTTTTTCCATTCTAAAAAATGACGCTTCTTCTCTTAAAATCAAACCTCAAAGGCAACTGTTGGAAACACCATTTTTTATCGAACAAAATCTCCTCAATTGCTTTAGGCGGCTACAAGACGGTGGTGGTCGATAATCTGGACAATTCCTTCGACGCCGCAATCAAAATAGTCGAAGAATTCGCCGTTGAATTCGGCAAAAACCTTTCCTTTCACCAGGTTCGTTGAACGGTTGAACAAACCAATTTTCAATTTTTTCTCAGTTTGTGTGACTTTAATTTTAAAGGAAAAAAAGGAAGAAGGTGTCTGGCCATTTTGTTGGTTTTTTTCCCTTTAAAATAAGAACGCTTGAACATGTGGCATTTCGTTGAATTTCAGAACAAATATACGCTGTTTGGAGAAGTTCTTTTTCTTGAATTTTATTTTGGGTTTCATCGCGCTGTGTTCATGTGGTTATTTGTCGATTCCCTCCTACATGTTAAACTGAGTGGATTGATGGTGTTCAATTGGAAGCATAACCCACAGGTATTGTTAAATTGGGCAAATTTTTCCCCTTCGTTCTCTATGCCAATGTTATCTAATTTGGTTGAGGGTGAATCCGATGTGGGTATTTTAATTGCAATTTGTATTATAGATTGCATTAGGAAGTAGTTTTAGTATAGATAGCAAGTGTGAATACAATTGTTGTCAGAATAGGTTGTTCGGAAGTCAATTGTGGAGGAAGTGAGTTGATATTGCTGATTGCATTAATAGGGTGGATTTAAATTGCATTATTGGTTTTGTTGAATTATGGGTTTTGAATTGAGGGGCTTAGTTTTAGAGTTTATGAAAGTATTTACTTTATTTGTTTTTGTCATAAATTTGCTTTTATGTTTGGATGGTATATTGGATTTCACATGTATTTTATAATAAAATTCTCACTTGACAAATGTAAATTTTAATTGAAAGTAATAATTAATCATCATTGAATGGGACTTTGAATTACGATCCTTTAAAGGATTTTTTTTCCAACTTTATGTATAGAGATATAGTTACAATCAATAAAATTTGTCTTGCTTTGGTTTTGTAGGTAAAAAACCTGTCTGGAGAATGGATACCGGCTACTCCCATTCCAGGAACATATGTGGGCAATATTGGTGAGTTGAAGGTAGAAATTAATGACTTAAGCGAAAACCATTAACTAACATCTTATCTCCATGATTATGAGTTTACCTCTTTTTTAATACCATTGTTTGTTCATATATATATGCTTACAAGTTGGAAGATGTCTGTAGATATGGTCTAATGGGGATATATGAGGCAACTTTGAATAGGGAAATCAATAATTCACTCTTATTTTTATGAGGTATTTATGTTTAGGATTAGGGTGTAGTGTTTTTTGTTACCTACTTTCTTAATAGATGTATATTTACTTCCCATTCATTATAGGGATGTCCATAGATTAAAGTTATTGGTGGAGATGGAATTGAGGACTCTTCATATTTCTCAAGCAATTGCCTTTCAAATATTTAGAGGTATATTTTCTTGATTAACTCTTTAATCAATATGAAACATTATGCATATTTTCATCTTATTATACATTAATTGTGAACTAAACTTTAGTATTTTTGTGGCAGTTCATTGGAAACAAGGGTTTTATATAGTAGGCATCTCTAATGACAATGAAATTCAAGTATTCATTTTTTTCATTATTATTTTGTAGTGGTTAGGTCCCGCGTTCAATTGGATATCAATCATTCACATTTGCCCCTTTTTTAAAGAATATCACAGTTTTTAGTTGGCAACAAAGATAATGGTTGAGGTAATACTTTTGCTTACTGATGTGCCTCCATTGGTCGTTACAATGAAGGAAACAATTCAGAGATAAAATTCCTTATCAACTCTAATGCTACTTTAATAGGTAGATAGTGTAAGTAAGGGTCGAATCCACAGAGAGGGATGAGTTAAACCTACAAAAGCTTGAGAAAACAATCTAGGAACACAAAGCAGATTAATAACATCAAGTAAATAAGCAAACTATGACAATAAAATGTAAACGAACTAACAATATTAAAAGCATACTCTTCTTCTCCACTATGATTGACAAATCACTTTTTATAACATGGGTCATAGACTATTTAACCTCCTAATCAATCCATATGCACAATCAACTCGGTTGGATAGACATCTTGATTGAGTTGCAACTGTTTCGGCCATGCATTCCTATTGAATCAATTCCTAGCTGAACACACAATTCCCAATGTACAACCATGCATTCATCCGAAGCACACAACTTCATGTTCTGTACGTTCTAATGTTGATAGCCTTACCATTCCATAAGGAATAAGCATAAAGATCAATCGGATGGCATACCAGGCTACACATCTAACTCACAGTAGTAATTTTGCTAAACATGCAGTAGTGGACAACTGCTCAATTTGGGGCCAAACGTTTGCCGTGATGCTCGATTTGGGGCCACACGTTTCAATTTGAACAAAAAAGGCCAAACTTTTTCGGACCTGCTCAATATTGAGCTTTTTTAAACGGAGCCCAGGCAGTGCTATACACGCGCCGTCAATCCCTTTTTTTTTTTTGCCACGTGGATATTATTTGGCCACGTGGATTTTATTTGCTTTCATCTAATTTTTAAAATTAAATGCAAAATTATTAAGTATTTTACACTTTTACCAATCAGATATATTAAACACGTATTGAACTTATTTCCCTGAAATTTTACTATTCTTCTTCCCCTTCTTCTCTCTCGATAATTTTCTGGTTTCTCTGATTGAAAAAGATGTGAAAGCTTTAAAATTTTTGATTTAGGTTTATGGTTTGTCTTAGGGGATTCGAATTTATTTGGGGTTTTCTTTCGATTTAGGGTTTCAAATTGATTTGGACCTTCGTTTGATTGATGGTTTTAGCTTGATTGAAGGGTTCAAGTTAGATTTGAAGCTTGCAGTTTTGGCTTTTGAAGTTTTTGGTGGAAGGCTTGGTTTCGGTTTATGATAAAAAGTGCTGAACTGGTTTCGGTTTTAGTTTCAGTTTTCATTTTTTTTTTTCATTTCTTAAGCTTAAAAGAAAACCCAAAACTAGTTTCAGTGCGTGAGTTCCATGAGAGGGTTCAGTTTCTTTTACTAGAGTTGTGGCTGGTTGTGTTGCAATCTTTCTTGGGTTGGGAATTGTTGAAGGTTCAATGACTAAGCAACTGAGAAAAATTGCAGCAAAAAAAGAAAATAAAGGATTTAATGCAAGTTTAGAAAATGCCAAATCGAAAATCAATTCTTTTACTTCTTTGGGTTTAGGGTTCGAATCGATTTAGCCTTCATTTTGTTTGGTTTCAAAGGTTTATATTAAATTTAAAAAAAAAGGGTTTCTTTCGGATTGAAAGTAAAAGGGATTTAGGGTTTTTGATTTAGATTTGGGGCTTGAATAATTTTCATTAGATTCAGATTCCTGATGGAATTTTTAAGAGGGGTTTCGGGGCCGGTGAATTGTTCTATTATTTGAAAGGAGGACAAGTTGATTTTGGTGAAGAACACAACAAGGCATATGGGCACTCACAGTTTGGACGAATTTATGAACAAGGCAAGCACAAAATTCCCAGCTCTTTATTGACTATCATTGATGTTTTTCCATGTTTTTCATTTTTTTGCCCTGTATCTCTGGTTTTGATTGAACAAAAAGTTACCCGGGTGGTTGGCCATAATAAAAAAATGGTTTAATGTCTTACTGGGATATTTGGGATGGCAGGCAGGGCAATACCCAGAGTGGGATGAAGATCATCCTATTCATTTTGTTGGCCATTCAGCTGGTGCTCAGGTTGTTCGTGTCTTGCTTCAAATGCGAACCAGTAAAGGCTCCGGAGCATTATCGCCATCGCCATCGCCATCTCCATCTCTGGAGGATTCATTTTTATTTTTCTTCTTCAATGGAGGAAAATTTATTTCTGGAAAAAAAAGATGCCATGATATTTTGTTTACCTTAGAGGAATAATTTTTTTAATTTTTATTTTATTTTTATAATTTATAATTTTTTTATTTATTTCACTGAAAAATCAAGTGTCACCCTTAATCGCATTTAACGGCGCGTGTATGCCAAAGCCCTGACACCGTCAGAAAAAGTGCAACATTGAGCAGATTCGAAAACGTTTGGCTCTTTTTTTTTTTGTTTCAAATTGAAACGTTTGGCCCCAAATCGAGCATCGCGGCAAACGTTTGGCCCCAAATTGAGCATTTTGTCTGCAGTAGTGATATATCTAAATTAGATCAACTATCAGTAAGTATCATCAATCTAATTCTTGCTTTAATCTAATAAACCTTATAGATCTAATGAAAAGCATAATTCATGCAAATCAATCTTCGGTTGATCAAGTCTTCAACTCATTCACACAAATAGAATAACCACAAGATATAAAACTAATATTGAATCAATACTATTAGGGGTGAGCACTAAGCGGTCCAAACCGCTCGAAACCGACAGGTTTTTCACTCACCGAACCATTTGACCGGTTTCGGCGGTTTATGCAGTTTGAACCGCCAAAACCATATGAATATTCGATCGGTGGTCGTTATTTGAAATTACAAAACCGTAACCGACCCAAACTGATCGAATATTAATATATATAATTAAATATATATTATATATAATAATATTAGATATATATAATATTAGATATAATTATTAAACGGTCTAAACCGCATAGGCGGTTTCTAGAATTAAACAGTCGATTGAAGGTTCCAAAAATTGGTCATTGGTTATTAGTCGGATTTGAGAACCTCAAAATCGAACCGAATCGACCGATACTCACCCCTACTATAACCCAAATAGTCTCACCATGAATAAAGAGATAACAAATCAATTCATAAGGATAAAAGAGTATTAAGTTCTCTACTCGTGAGAATGAGAGAAAAGTCCATTAGAACTTACAAAAGAGAGAGGCGGCTAACATACAAAATGAGATGCAAAGTTGAGGTCTACAGGGTGGACTAAGTTGGACGGCCAGGGTTGTAGAATATAAGGGTATTTATAGGCAAAGGGAGGCTAGGGTTTGCTAAAAGATACAATTGACTTAAAACTCCTTGAGGTGGTCGGCCTTCTTCACTAAGTATATATAGCATGTTTGTCCCCATGTAGCCACATGGTTCCCCATATCCTATGTTCGGGCGGCATTGGGCTTAAGTTCCTCTCAAGTTGTCTTCTTGGATCTCCATTGATGATTGATCAAGCTTCCATTGATGAACTTATCGATCTTCACCAACATGTGGTTCACCATATCCAATGGACTATGGCCAAAATTCACCATCTGGAGGTCTCTTTGTGGGCTTCATTCCAATTATACTCAAAATTGCTCCATTTAGCTTCTTTTTAGACCATATTCCAACTTTCTCTCTAAATAGGCCTATAATTGCAAAACGCCATATTAGAGAGTGAAATAGCATATAAAACATATCAAATACATGTAAAATAGATACAAAATACATGTACTAATTTGGTCTCATCACTTATTAATTTATTCTAGGTTGAGAAGAATAAACACGATGTCGAATGTAAGAGTTTAGAGGCGTTTACCATATCCTAGAGTGTTTAATTACAACAAGAATACATATAGATATGGTAATGAGTTTTCTATAAGTAGGTAGAGTTATAATTGTAATAATATCTCAAACTAATTATTTGTTAGAGCATGAAACGATCCTGAATTCCAAAATATTACAAACTCTAATTTCGCACTTCCAATTCCAAGTTCGTCTTAAGCATCTCCGCTGAATAGTCTTGATGGAAATCCAGTCAATCCAGGTAATTTTTTGTACATGTTTTTCTTCTTCTTATTTACCTGTTATTTCTTCTTCTCTGCATTACCAATGGAAAGTAAGCTATATAGTTTTCTGGTTCTTTTTGGCCACCTGACATTTTTTAATCTTCCAAAAATTGAGCAGATTGCTACAAACAGTACGTGTTGACACTTCCTGACGGTAGACCTGAAATAGGACTGAATTGAGCAGATTTTGAAAGGTTTAGGACCAATTTGAGCAGGTCTAAAGGTTTAGGACCAAATTGAGCATTTAGCCACCCTATTCATGTTCAACACAGATTAAAGCATTTCAAATGGACAGAATACCATGAATATTGTATGTACAAATATAGAGGCATACCTCTGCAAGAAATTCAGCTAATGTAACACCAATATCTTCATTTTCCTAATGGTTGTTTTTTCATAAATCTTCACCCGTATTAACACCGCCCTGCACAACAAAAACTCGTGGCAATCAGTATATGCCAAAGAGAAAGACTATCAGATCCAAAGATATAGAAGCCTAACTCTCCAGTGGAAATGATAGTATTAACAATGAGAACCTAGTATATTCCTGCAAATGCATTAAGATGAACACAATGTAATCTTATTCCATAACATAAGACATACTTTTCATACAAAAAAAATCAAATAAAAAGACACCTAAGCATATAATTTCAAAGGGTCCATAAAAATTCCCAAATTATAGTACAGTTGTCCACTAAAATTAATTATAGTTACCATAAAAAAAAGCAAATTAATATGTATGAAACCAAATATAGATTGTCAGAGTTACATAATATGGAAGGATAGATGAACACTTACAACTAAACATTTTATTTGTCAAATCTTGGATAATATAACCTAAAAGACTAATAGCAGGAAACTTGGAACAAAAACAAAGCTAATAATTTTATAACATAATGCATATTAAAATCCATCACAAAGCTAATACTTGTTGTTGATGTTTTGGAGAGCTAGAATGGATGCATCACAGAACCTCAAAAATACATCATAGAACATACCTAGCTTCAAAGGTAAATAAATAAGCTTTCAATAACCAATAGTTTATGAATCTCATAATATTTAAATCCAAAAACGTGATATCACAGTAGTTTCATTCAAAAGAAAAAACTCCAGTAATAGCAATACTACAATATAAACAAAGAAAGGTTTATAATTTAGTTAAACATGATAACCACAACATCAAGACAACAGAAGAAAACAAACCTTTTATTGGAGAGACTTTTAATAATCAAACAATATTAAACCCACTAAATTTGGGATGTAAAAGGAGTTTCCTAAAAAGGATTGAAGTTGGTGATAATGGTGAAGTGAAAACAATGCAATAGAGAATAAAAAACTCGGACGAATCAGGAAGTCAACCCCATCTCCTCCTTCTAATAACGTGAAAAAAAAAGAAAAAAAAGCTTTCAATAAATAAGCTTCAAAGGTAAATAAATTTACCAAAAAGAAAAAAAATATTTAATTTGAATCCAAACCAATACCTTGGCACGGTGATGAAGAGGGACAGCCATTAAGCAAAGGACCCTTTTCTTCCCAACTTTAATCTAATCCATAGCTGCAAATCTACAAATCAACAACAACTAAAAAAAAAAATTAAATTTTTACATCTAAGAAACAATAGAAATAACTAAAAAACAAACCCAAGCGTTGAAATGGAGTTCGTCGGTGATGGAGAGGCGAAAGTGACCGGATCTCTAAAAAAAAATGATCAAAACGAAAACAAAAAAATATGAAAGAAGATTGAGATATAAAAAAATCTTGATTAAGGAGGAAAGATGAAAGAATCGAAAGAGCCATGAAAGAGAGAAGGAAAGAACATGAAAAGGCAAAGGAAAGAGAAAGAAGAAGAAGAGAGAAGGGTCTGGTGAAAGAAGAAAGAGAAAAAGTGTGAAAATGGTGAAGAAGAAAAAGAAGAAGGAAAAGAAAAGAAAAAGAAATGGGAGAGGGAAGACGGGATAGGGAGAGAGAAAAGATATTTTTGGGTCAACGAATTAAAAAAGGACACGTGGCCATTAAGGGTGTAAAAAGTAACAAAACCTCCAAAAATTTAGTTGTAATGGGACAAAACCATTCAATTATAATCAAACCCATCAGACTAACCAAATGGGTGAATAGTTTGAATGGTAGAAGGGGACATGTGGCGGATGCTGGTTGGTTGCTTGGAGTTAAGATGTCGAAAATAACCTTAGTTATTAAGCAAAATAACATAAGTACCTGCCCTTAAACAGTCCGTAATACCCTCTTAAATTGTTGTAATTCCCTCTTAAACTTAACCCAAAGGATGACGCGGCTTAACCTGGAGCTTGCTAACTTAAAGCAAAACCGTAAATGTCTCTACCTGTCTTACGGAGTTTATTTAATATTAAACATTCTTTACCTGAAACAAAGTTGAGAATGTGTTGACTAAGGGGAAAGTTAATAATCTCCATATATTGTGTGTTGGACAACCTTGGTATATTAAGCCATTCTGTTAAGAAATTTAATTTATGTTTCACCCCATTCCAACTCAAAACCTTTTGTAAAGTTGGCTGTAATACCAAAAAATAAAATACTTTGAATATATATATAAATAAATAAAATACTTCGGATGCTAGAAATTAAACATTAGAGTAATAAGGAAAATAGTTTTGTAAAAGAAAAGGGAGTTTGGACTCAATTGATTAAAAAAAAAAGAATAGTTTCTGGATCTAATTGAAAAGGGTCATTGAGGTAGGAGGAATATTTGGCAATTTTGCCAATTCGAAAAATATAAAAGTAGCTCCTCCCATCATTTTCATTTCTCCGTCCATTCTTCTCTCTATTTTTTCTCTACCCGAATGTTCTCTTTAATGTTGAGTTCAAAATCTTGTTGGAAGCTCACATGCAATCATAGAATATTCAAGCACCCATTTAGAGTTCTCTAGACTTGGCTTTTATTTTGAATTTCATAATCAATTTATGTGGGTTTGAAGTATTGAGGTGAGGATGATTTCTTTGAAGCAATTTTGGAAATTTATGTTATTTTGAATGGAATTTTAACTTTGTTATGTTTTGGGAGGTGTTTGGAAGCAAGTTTTATTGGTGAAAATTCGGATAGAGCAAGGAATGCAAGAAGGAAGCTTTAATATTGGTTGGGTAAGTGAATTTTGAATCTTGATGTTGAGTTTTGTTGGCATTGTTGATTAAATTGTTGTTTTGAAGATGATTATTATTTGGGTTTACAATTAGAATTATTTGAAAGTAGTGTGGATTGAATTTGGGAAGAGATTTGTCAAGAAAATAAGTTAACTGGCCATTTTTTTTAGGCTGCCGGAATCTGGACAGTGGGTTTTCCGGTTGCCAGAAAAAAAAAAAAAAACGAGGAAGAAGAAAAAGAGAAAAAAAAGGAAAGAAAAAGAAAGGAAGAAGAAATAATGGGCCAAGCCCAATTTTTGAAATTTAAAAAATGGAAAAGGAAAAAAAATAGGAAAAACGAAAAGAAAAGGGAAAATAAGAAATGAAATTTGGGGTTTAATAAATTGGTGAATGTAGTTACAATTTTACCCTTGAATTGGTAAAATTACTAAATCACCCTTAGGGTGTTAAAATTACTAAATTATCCTTTAAAGAGGAATTTAACGAATTCGACCACATCGGTTGTGTCAATAAGTTCAAGTGATTACCGAATTACTCCATAATGTTCGTAGGAACATAAATTCCTATCTCACCCTTGACTGGGTAAATTACTTTATTACCCTTAATTAATAAAGGTGCGCTAATCTATCCTATTAAGCCACGATTTGGAATCCGACCGACTAGGGTCAATAACTATGACACGTAAGAAATGTCACTGTACTCTGATAGAGTAAAAATTACCGAAATACCCTCAATAGGTATAATTACCTTCTTACCCTTATTAGGGTGATCCAAGTAATTAGCTTTCAAGATCATACCTTGGAGATTGGAAAACTACCATTGTGATTCTTTTGGGTAAAGATTACCATATTACCCTTGATTGGTATAATTACCATAATACCCCCAAGTCTTCAAGTTACGAAATTACCCCTAAAGGGTGGAATTGAGAGAATTCGACTATGTCGCTCACATCAATAAATTTGTATGTACGTTGTGGAACCTACGATAAGCATAAATGACCATTTCACCCTCGAATGTGTAAAATTACAACTTTGCCCCTAGAGAAGGATTTGACTTATCTAATCATGTTAATTGAACATGTAAGGTTAGAGGATCACCGTAACAGTTTTAAGATGTCAAAAATTACTGTTTTGCCCTTGGTCGACTAAACTTACCATTTTACCCTTGTAGACTTAATGTGATCTAATGAGCTTTAGAAGTGTGTTCCGACTCTGAAACTCATCCTGAAACTTTCTATTGCAAAAGTTGTTGCATTAAACTCCTCAACATTAGACCGTGGGTCTGGGTTATATGTTTTTGTGATTTTATCTTATTTTATTTGATTGTTTTGGTATTTTGATTTGTTATCATGGTTTATTACTTTGGTTTACGATTTTGATTATCATATTGGTTTTAACGATTTCATTGTGTTGGACGTGTTTCTCAATCAAATGGCTGAGGCGCTGATCGAGACATCGGCTAGGCTCACAGTGGATTGACTTTGGGGGTGTACGAGTCTCCTGAACTGTGAGTGGGCTGTCCTCAACGGAGAACCCGTTGAGAAATTATTTTATTACTATTTTATTAAATTATTTTATAAATGGTTTTTAATAAACTGTTTTAGGTGTATGAGCGATCTTCGAAAATGGTTTTGAACTGTTGGTAAGCATATGGGGACTTATGAACTAGACGCAGTCCAGGGAGTACGTATGGCTGATTTTGGTGGTTTACTAGCTAGTAGATAGATTTGATTGGCGGACCATGAGTTGAGTTTGGATCCACATGGTTCGTCGCTCCAGGCCCGACACGCCATAATTATGTACCGGTTCGGCGTGTGCATGGGGGAGCTAAACTGGGTGTGCTGCGGCCAACACGCATGCCGGACCCAGGCCAACGTCAGGGGAACGTGCTTATTGTTTGAAAAATAAGAAAAACAACATTTTACTGATTATTTGATAAGGATGATGATAATAAAAATGTCCCTGACGGTTCCGGAGGTTGACTCGGGTCAATGTCACTCTGGATAGGTTTTATTGGCAGCCCAAGTTTTATGAAATGATAAATGATTTTATTTATTGGTTTTGATTGGTGACCTTGTTTTTATAATTGATGGTTTTCCTATATATTTTGGTTGTGAGTACACCCCTTCTCTTCTGATCCTCTTTTGAGGGTGGGTCACTCACTGGGTACATTCGTGTACTCACCCCTTAAATTCTTGTTATGCTTTCAGGGTAGTTAGAACTCAGCGCATTCGTGGATGGTCGAGTCGGTGGCGTAGGCTGTTTTCACTGCTCTTAGAGGTATTTCTCACTACATGACGGGTCCCACTGGCATTGTCTCTATTCATTGTCACCCTCGTGCCTTGTTTCTTATTTATAAACTCATTATTTGAATTTGACTTGGTTTTCGTTTATTGGAATACTTTTATTATTTCGGTTTTCGACGATACCGCTTTTACTCTGGTTTGAAAAACTTTTGTTTTTTGAAAACCTTGAATCAATTTACGTTTTCATTGTTTTTATTCTGGTATTGACGCTTCGTGGAGCCTTGGTGCGCGTGACCGGTCGACACGTGTTTCGAGGTAACACGACGGTTTTCCGTGCTCGACTTCTGGGTGGGGGCGTGACATTGGCTTATTAATTGTCTATAATATCTTAAGTATAGAAGGACAGTGAATGATGTCTTGGTTGTTCATGGTAACTGCTATGATTAGTTTGAAAAGATGAAATAATAATATTATCTTGAAGATTGATTGTTTTAGATTGTCTTTGGTGAAAACTTTGCTCTCACTTTTTAGATTAAGTCGAAATTGTACATTAGTTTGAAATAATGAGGAATCAAAATGGTGATAAGTGGTTGTATGTTTATGTAAATTTTGTTTAAAATTGCTCATAATGAGTTATGTAATTTTGATTAATTTTTTGTGTCCCACCCCTTAAATTAAAATCTTTGGTAGTACAGGTAGCATGAAATTTGCAGAATTTGGTTTATAGCAGAAATTAAAAAATATTATAATGTTGGAAAAGAAAAGCAGCGTCTACTCTTTTTTTCTTTTTGTTTAATATGTTGATCTAATGTGTACAATTAGATAATTAGAGTATGTTTGTGAAGATATAAGATCTTTTTTTTCTTGATGCTGAAGAGTGAAAGTCAAAAAGATTTTTTTTCAACTCTAAATGATCAAAGTTTTGGATTAGAAGAACCTTCTTATTAGTTTTTAATATATTAATCTAATGTGTACAATTAGATAATTACAATATGTTTGTGAAGATATAAAACCTCATTATCTTGATGCTAAAGAGTGAAAGTCAAAAAGATTTTTTTTCAACTCTAAATGATCAAAGTTTTGGATTAGAAGAACCTTCTCATTAGTTTCATCAAAATTTTTATAGGCCCTGGGAATTCAGAACAAAAGATTGTGTAAATAGCACAAATACTTCACTGTCACGTGTTCTTCTACACCATGTATTGTAAATGCTAAATTTTTTTATCAACACACTAACAAACCATGAAATTGCCAATGACAATAATTGATTTGACTACCCAGATGGACATCATAATATTTGACAGGGTTGCTGAAGCACTAAATAACGCGTATCTGTCCACCTTGCTGTCATTAAAGGAATTTCACATGACAAGATCCCCGATGTAGTCACTGGAACTCAGAACAAAAGATTCAAAGAATAGGGCTGAACAAAAAAGGAGTTGAGGAAAAAACTTCAACATACAAGATTTATGGCGGTGAAAAAATCAATGATTAGAAAGAAAGTAGTGTCGATGATGAGAAAACAAAGCAATTGAGAATCCTCTTCCATCCAATGAAGCTGACAAAGCTGGAGAAGACACGAAATCCAAAATGATGGTGATGTGAATTCACCATAAGAATCACAACAACCAGAATTCACCGATGGTAATGAGATTACTGCCAAATATTACCTTGGTGCACATTATCAGGAATGTGCACCTAATTTTGTTTGGTTAGGATTCCATGGTAATGTGATGCACCCGATTGGTTATCGATAATGTTTGTCAGTAATATTTACAAGTTTACATAATACCCTTGATTTGCCTAGTGAAATTGAGACACAAAAAATTTCTAAGTCATGTTGCAAAATGCCTACGTCATGCTTTAAATTGTTATATTGAAAACAACTCAAATTGCATGCACAAGTTGATCCAACAACAGTAGCTAATTAACCCAAATTTAACATCATTAATTTAAAATTTCTACATTTTAAACATAATTTTCACTGCCACCAAGGCATATATATGAATGCTAATATGTTTAATGATATACTATTTTCCTACATACAAAATAAGCAAAGTGGTGAAAACACCAATAATAAATTCTATAATTAAACCTTTGTTGGTAGGACTCTCATTCTCATTCAAGCTCCAATACTCAAGAAATGCAGTTTCGGCATCCCTACAATCCTTATACATCTTATGTTGGGCACCTCGATAACCTAATACTTGTAACTTTGCTTCATCCCAAGTATTATAAATACCCGGCTTACGTCCATCAAACACAACATAATATTTGCCAACCATTTTATCCCTAAAACATACCAAAATAAAAGAAGAATTATCAAATATTCAAAATAGATAAATAAGTGCTTCTTATCAAAGCATAAACAAGTATGATGCTCATTAAGTTCATCAAGCAAAACAGACATAAAATAGCCCAAATAAAGCAAATAAGTTTTTCAAGTACTTTAATTATCATATTACTAACAATACTTCAACTATCAAAATCATTATTTAATCATCATTCTCTTCTTCAACATTAGCATCATCATCATCCCTTTTGCACTTGGGGAGGCATTATATTTTCTTGTTGCTTGGAAAAGACATACTTCAACTCCGAGTAGAAAGGGGAAGTCTTGTTCCTAATCCATGCACCATATGGTTTATTCTCCTAAACAACCAAAATCCATTAACAATCATACTGCAATTCAAGACTAGTTTTTATGATTTAACTAATTAATAATCAAATTATATTACCTGAAACCACATGCCCATGGTAACTTGATCTCCAGTAGGCTGATGATTTTCTTTATCCCAAGTAAATCCATATGGAGCTTGCCACAGTTGCTCGATAGCATAATAATGCCTTTTGAGACATTTAAACTTACTCTGAATATGCACTCTCCTAAGTCCACAATTAGGCATCCTACGCTCCATTCGTATTTCAAGCCTATCAATAGTGAAAAGATATCCCCCTTGTTCAACAATCTCTGTCATGCATTGTACTAATGCACGGTCTTTCTCAACAGTCCATAATCTCCTAACACTAGGCTTAGAATTTTCCATCTATAGATATGCATAATTAAAACAGAATTTCTTAATCGAACAATAAACAACAATCGTTCAACAATAGCAAAATTAAACAAAAATAGCGAAAACAACAATATCATCAGATTAAAATCCCCAATCTGACATAAAAACTTAAACTAAACTAAAAGCAGCAGAATTAACAGTGCAACAGAATTAAAACCCCAATATTTAAAACCCTAATCCCCAGTTTTACATAAAAGACTCAACCGAAATAAAAATCAAACCCAAGAAAATCACTGTCACGCCCCAACCTGAAAGTCGAGCGTGAACAACCGCCGCGTCTCCTTGAACTACGTGCTGCGTGTGACACGTATCCAAGGTATCGCGAAGCGTCAATACCAAATCAAAAAGACAAAACACAAATAGAGTATAAATTTGAAATACAGAAGTTTCCAAATCAAAGTAAAAGCGGAATGGTTAAAACCGAGAATAAGAACGAAAGTGTTTCATCATTTCAAAACAAAGTCAAATCCAAATAATAAGTTAATAGATAAGAAATAATAAGAATCAAGACACGAGAATGAAAATGAGCTGAGACAGTGCCAGTGGGACCCGTTACTTAGTGAAAAGTACCTCTAATAGAAGGGATCACAGCCTACACCACCGACTCGACTACCAAGGGTATTGCTGATCTTAACTATCCTAAAAACACAATAAGAATTTGAACGAGTGAGTATTCCTCAGAATACTCCGTGAGTGCAGAGAGCTAACTAACACCCAATTAAGAGTGAAGTGCATGGCCAATCTAAAACACAATTTATAACAGCAGATGCACAATAACAATGGGGCTCTTTGGTAAAAAATCGAATTTATGGTCATCACATTTATCTATTCAATTCATATAAAAACATCTCATACCCAAGGTATTTCAAAATATAGGCATGTACGTCAAAAATCATATCTCGTATATATCAAAATTACATTAAAACGTCCATTGAAAACCATAGCCCCAATTCACATAAAACTAACAGTCATTAATAAAACATGCTCGTACGTAAAATAAACATTTAGTTCTATATAATCAGTTAAGGCCTGTCAATTTAGAATTCCGCAGTAAAATCGTAAGTTTTCTTTACTATTAAAACATGCATATACGTATATACGAAAAGGATATTAAACCAAACTTTAAGTTGGAAACAAATCCATCAAATGCGGCTGAAATCCATAACTATAAATCCAAGTTCTGCTTTCAAAATGGTTTGCCATCAGAACATATCCTTTTATAAAATAAATGGGCTGCCAATAAAACCTATCCAGAGTAACCTTGGCCCGTGTCAACCTCCGGAACCGTCAGGGGCATTTTTGTCATCATCAAATAATCAGTAAAAATGTCATTTTCTTATTTTTCCCAATACAAGCCCGTTCCCCTGACGTTGGCTTGGGTCCGGTACTGCGTGGTGGCCGCAGCACACCCAATTTAGCTCCCCCATGCACACGCCGAGCCGGTATATAAATATGGCATGTCGGGCTTGGAGCGACGAACCATTTGGATCCATAGCACAATAACCATGGTTCGCCTATCATATCCAACTACTAGCTAGTACACCACCAAATTAGACATACGTACTCCCTAGACTGCGTCCAGTCTACGAGTCCCCGCATGCTTACCAACAAGTTCTTAAATGAAAACTCATATTTTGTAAATAATATCATCAGAAGCAATATTATAACATCCATTCAAAACCATTTTCATAAGTATATGACAAACATAATCATTTATCAAATATTTAGTCTCGCAAATAAAACGGTCAACTTATTCCATTTCAAATAACCAAATCAATTTAACAACATAACCCGATATCAAGTATGAAAACAGATCAAATCATGCAACAGGCCATTGAGATTTCACCATGCACTTAAAACTATTTACGAAAGCGTTATAAAAACCATGCTCTTAGAAACACTATTTATAAAACATGGGAGCATTTTTCAAAGCATTTTTCTTAATGAAATGAAGATAGCTGCTAAGCACTCATAGTTCGGGAGGTTCGTATACTCCCGTTAATTTCCTTTCGGTTGTATTGACGTACTATAAACCCCTTTCAATTTGAATCCTAAACATTTAGGGATACGAGATAATTAGAACAAATAACGACATTAAAGTTCTAGACAAACTCTATTTTACAACAAATGTCTAATGTAGCAACACTTCGCAAAAACAGTCACATCTTGCTCGATCTTTTACCAAATCATACGAAACCACATCCATTTGAAAGAGTATTCATTATACTAAAATATATTCCAAGGAACCATCCTCAAATTCCTTCTCCATCATAATCAAATTTCAGGTTGATTCCAAAATATTTTAAAAGTGTCCTGTTTTTAGGTGAAAACTGTGCAGCTATAGAAACGATCCCTTTTCTGTATCTTAGACTTAAAATCTCAACTCTATTTCTTCTACAAAGTTGTAGAGGACTCAAAACTATACAAATTGGGCACAAGAATGACTTAATTTGGATTTATGAAGACAGAGTTATGACCCTCGAAAATTGCTGCCATAATGAACTAATAAACATATTTCTAGCATTTCCAGATTTGCGATGCTGAGGGAAAATGACCATAACTCAATCAATACTTAACCAAATCAGGCAAATCCAAAACCAAATGAAAGATAACTTATTAAGCTAAAAGTTATTACAAGAAACCAACATGAAATTCGCACTATAACCATGTCAAATTTGACTTCAAAGTTAGTTTTCCAGTTTTGAACCTTAATTCAGTGACATTAACTTCAGAATCTTATAACTCCAAATCCAAGCAAAATTAGCAAAAAGGACATCTCACAAAGTTTGTTTCAAATTCAATTTTCTATAACACTGCCAAATTTCATAATTTTTCGACATTATTTACTACCTCAAGAGGTCATAAAACAGAACCTGCAGATTATCCTCAAACCCTCACTTAGCTTAATTACCAAAGTTCATAACAAACATTTCAATCACACACCATAGATCAAAACTTACCATCATTAAATTCCAAGAATGACTCTCTTGAAGGCTTAACCCAGCTACAATATTTTCATTCATGCATCCTTACAATACACCAAAAGTTGAACTTAGAACTATATCCAAAGTCAAGAACTAGTAGAAATCCAAAGTAATCACATCAGACCTCACCTTAGTTTGATCATTTGTCATGAACTTTGAGAATTTCCACAATATAATCTCCCAATCACTTTAGCAAACCAACAAATTGGTAGAGGGCTTTGGTTGACAAGAGCATAAGGATCATTTTATTGGCTTTGCATGTTAATTTGAGTGAGAATTTGCTCACTATGGAGGAGAGACAGAGCTCTTCAAAGCTTGTCTTCCATGGAGGTTTTAAGAGGGAGAAAAACAAAGAGATGAATGAGTTAGAAAGTGGGGGGTGATGGTTTAGCGGGTGCCGCCCCCCACTTATAATGTCTTCTATTTTTATTTATTTATTTATTTATTTTTTTGCTATGGGTATAATTGCCAACATACCCCTTGAGCTTTAACCACCTTTCAATTTAGTCCTTCACTTTCCTTTAATCCTGTACCTTACATAATTAAATCCACTTAATTCATAATTCTCCAATTTTCTTATTTTCTCAATAATATTCTCATATTTTAATTATCCATAAGTGAATTGATTTCTCCACTAGATATTCAAATTTCCTTTTAACATGCATATCCTTTAAGTTATATCTTTTTCAATTTAACTCCTTTAACAATTCCAAGCTATATCGAATTTGCTTAATTTAGTCGCTGCGTTACAATCACAACCACCCGAAGCAAAGAAAAGCAAGAAATCAAAAAGTAAACAAATTTCAAAGATAGAAAAATGAACTGGCCGAAGCAAGAACAGTCAACAACTTTTAAAGAAAGGCCAAATTTCGACGATCACAATCTCAAAAAACCAAGGTGAATTCGAAATCGAAAAGCTAAGCTACCACAGAAGTGATTTGCATAGAGAAGAAGAAGGAGAAGAGAACGCTAGGGTTTGGGCTTTGGAGAGAAAAAGGGAAAAAAAAGAAGTGAAAAAAGAAATAAATTCGGTCATGTATATATGATGGTTCAATGTAATAAGAGCTATTTTGTCCAAGAAAAGGAAAAAGCTCGGTATTGTCACAATACCTAAGGGGGACTTGGAATTGACATTACCAGTATTGTGGTCAAAAAACTGACGTGGCACGGTAATGTCATTACCAGATAATGTCAATTTCCTGTTTACCAAACAAGTGCATATCACATTACAGAGGTCATATTACGGGGTTAATGTCACATAACCCCCAACCAAACGCCCCTTTACTGTAATGAATTTTCCATTAACTAATAACTTCTAAATGCCTTCAAAGTAGCACAAGGTTGAGGTGCAGCGGCAGAAGGCAGCTTGAAGATCTAAGCGATCTAAGCACTCTTGGCAGCTCCTATTTTGAACAACCTTTTACTCTTACATTCTGCATTCTAACTGTCCTATGAAGAACAGACTAATCTAATTGTTTATTACCTATTGCATAATTTTAAATAGAAGACAGAAATTTGATTATTCTTTTACATGATCAAGCTTTACAATTTAGATGAAAGAACATGATTCAAGCTATGAAATTTTGCATGTACATTATTACTTGCTACTTATTGCAAGATTTAGAGCACATACTAGATGCTTATACTATGGCTTTCAGAAATACAACAAATTTATGATCATGGAACATTCTAGCTTTTATCAGCAACAAACCATTCAATTCAATAAAAGCAACTGTTAAAAAACCCAAATATGTGAATGCCCGACGCGACAACATGGGCCGATCAACTCGTTATTATTATTTGAAGTTGTCAGGAATTATTATTATTATTATTATTATTAAAAGTTATTAATATTATTACGAGTAATTATTTGATACAATGACATTGTAAATTTTGGACTCCACAAGCGGGGTGAGGAGTTGAGTTGACATATGTCCATTTTTAGAATTAATTTTCTTTTTAAAATTCAAAACTATTCCCTAAAGGACACATGTCAATCCTTTAGCCCTGCATGTGTAGTCTGCTAAACTCCACTGACAGTGTATTGAATAATTTTCCTATTATTATTTGAAGTTATTATTATTTGGGGTCATGATAATTTTCACTTGCTTCTTCCAACCCAATAAGCTTACTCTTATCTTATGGTTGATCAATCTATGACGAAGCAACTTGAAGCTGCAATGAACATTCTAAGCTCCACAACACATCCCCCATGCTTGGTCTATCCACTCCATATTCTCCCAAACATTTCTCTACAGCTTCTACAAATTTTTTCAACGATTCTTCATTAATACTCCAAGCAATTTTAGGATCAATAATCTTCTGAATCATCCCCTTTCTTTCACTGCATTGCCCACTCTGCCAAACTAACCTTTTCTCTTGGCAGTTTTGGCAAATCACTACCCTTGTAGATAAAACCTCCAAAAGGACTACCCCAAATGAGTATATATCCGATTTCTCAGTAAGCTGTTGCCTCCTAAAGTATTTAGGATCAAGATATCCGAAGCTACCCTTCACTGCAGTGCTTACAGGGCCTTGCTCCATGGCTGCAGATTTCGAAAGTCCGAAATCTGCTACTTTTGCTTTGAAGTTCTCATCAAGAAGAATATTTGTAGTCTTCACATCACGGCCTTGTTTTGCAGCACATGTGTGGAGGTAATGTAATCCTTTTTTGCTACACCAATGCAAATTTGGAGCTGTTGTTTCCAAGATAAAGTTGGTTGGTTTGCACCATAGAGTTGGTCACAAGGACACCATTACCCATGTACTCGTAAACCAGAATCATCTCCGAATGCTCATCACAAAACCCAATGAGTGATATAAGGTGGAAATGTTTGAGCTTGGACAACATTTGTATTTCTGTCTGGAATTCATTGATGCCTTGTTCTTTTCCATGGTCTCATCTTTTCATTCCAACCTTGGTTCCATCCTTCTAAGATCCCAACATACACTTTCCCAAATCCTCCCAAACCAATCACTACCTTCTTATCAAAATTCTGCGTAACTCATTGAAAGTGAAAAACTTGCAAAGACCTTGATTAGAGTAAAAACTACTATATTTACTTTTGTTGCTCAAGATGCTACTATTGCTGCCACAAATAGGAATAGGTGGAAGCCGTGAAGAGAAGCTATTTCGCTTTTGCCAATCATGAGGCCGTTTTTGCCATCGAAAAAAATAACTCCAAGAAACAACATTGCTAGGGTACCTATAACAAGCCCTGTAATTGCAAGAATTATCATTTTACGAGATCGAGATCCTCCTTCTCCTTGAAATGAACCATCAGCAGTAAACAAAACCATCCAAGCTGTCGGGTTTATTGCTCAGCTTCATGACCTCCAAGCCATTGAAGAATGCATTCGGGAAAATGCTACCGGATACCGGACCAACCTAAACCATGATTGAACCATTTGGGATTATTGTGGCATTGAGCCTAAAATATCTGTAATATGCAGCGGCCAATATACCAGTTTCGGATGAGAGATCGAGACCAGACACCCCCATAAAGCCATTTATGTATACATTGAAGTACAAGTCACTGTCGGGCTTGCTTACAATGTCACAAAAGTACTGCATCCTGATGTGATAGGAAAAGCTTGCATCAACATTCATCACCCACGTGAGATTGAATTTTGGTGCCACGGTTTGAGCAGCCTCAGTTGCCATCCTTTCTGCAGTTGCGTAAACCAAATCCGGAGCAATTAGTTGAGTCATCCCTTTAGCAGGCTGTTATTTGATATCGGAATCAGTCATGGCTTGAGCTCCTTATGGGAACACATTATATGGGGCATCAGTACCCATGTACTTGACAATGTCTCATTTTTTGGAGTTATCATTGGCCCTCCCATATTCAATATGTAAGCCACTTTTATAGCGTAATTTGACAAGCCATTAACAGTGTTACCTTGGGAAAAGGAGATTTTATTAATAATCCAAAATCAATAGTTTGATTACAGACTCTAGAGTATCCTTTTATATTCTAAGGTACTCAAAAAGATCAACATAATTCAACAAGTAAAAACTGCTTCCTATGAAAACGCAAAACTGACTCCACAATTTTTGGCACCAATTCTTCTGTTTTTGAATTTCTTCAGTTGCTGCTTGCCACGTGTCATACTTTGCGTGCCGCTCACGTGCTCAACCTTTACAGCGTATCAAAACCCCCTCCCTGAGATGTGCCTTGTCCCCAAGGCATTGCTGAAATATCAAAAGTTGGGAACCTTTTCTGGAAATCATATGCAAACTCCCATGTAGCATCCTCTGGAAAGGACCCCTTCCAATGGATTAAGAGTTGTGTCACTGCCTTGTTATGCCTTTTAACTGTTCTTCTCTCCAAAATGGCTTGTGGTTCCAATGTAAAGATGTCTGCAGAAGTTGGCAGCTGTGTACCCTTAGCATGCTTGCTCCCAAGCTTAAGTTTGAGCTGTGAGACATGGAATACAAGATGAATTTGAGCATTAGAAGGCAACTCCAGCTTATATGCTACTTGGCCGATTCGAACCAAAACCTTGTATGGACCATAGTATTTAGGAGCTAGCTTTTGAAACTGCCTTTTTGCTAATGAATTCTGTCTATAAGGTTGTAATCTCACAAAAACCATGTCCCCTATGCTGAACTCTCTGTCACTTCTGTGTTTATCAGCCTGCTGTTTCATTCTAGCCTGTGCAACTGTCAAATGGTGCTTCAATAACTGTTGCATTTCTTCCCTAGCTTGTAGGCTGGTATCTACACTTGCCACTGTTGAAAAACCTGGAATATAAGGCAAATGTATGGGTGGAGGGTATCCATACAAGGCCTCAAAAGGGGTGTTGGAAATGGAGCTGTGATAGTTGGTGTTGTACCACCATTCTGCTAGGGTGAGCCATTTACTCCAGTTTTTTTGGTTCATCACCTGTGACACACCTCAAATAAGTCTCCAGGATTCTGTTTACTACTTCACTCTGCCCATCTGTCTGTGGGTGGTATGCAGTAGACAAATTTAGTGCCACTCCTTGGATGTTGAACAGCTCAGTCCAGAAAGTGCTAGTGAAGACTTTGTCTCGATCACTGATAATGGATCCAGGTAATCCATGAAGCTTAAACACTGTATCCATGAATAATTGAGCTACTGTCAATGCTGTAAAAGGATGAGAGAGACTCACAAAGTGTGCATATTTGGTGAATCTGTCAACAACCACCATAATTACAATTTTACCATGTGATGGGGGTAATCCTTCAATGAAATCCATGGTCAACTGTTTCCAAGCCCCCTCAGGTATGGAAATTGGTTGTAACAACCCAGGTATTGCATTTGTTTCATACTTGTTTTGTTGACAAACAAAGTATTCTTGCACAAACTGTCGCACATGTTTTTCTAATCCCTTCCAAAAAAAAGTAGCAGATATTCTTTTAACAGTGGCCAAGACACCAGAATGCCCTCCTAATGCTCCCTCATGGAAAAGAGTCATAATTTTCTGTCTTATAGCTTCATCATTCCCCACTACAACTCTACCTTTACTCCTTAGTTGTTGGTGTTGCCATGTATAAGGAGAATTAACCAGAGTGCCTAATTCTATTTTGTTGGATAATGTGTTGTAAGTGTGCATCTGTGTTCCAAGTCTGATGGATCTCATTCCAAAGCTCTATCGAAACAGTGGAAATAGCCAGAAGAGTGATTTCATGAGCTTGGATTCGAGATAAGGCATCTGCAACAGCATTTTCCTTCCCCTTCTTGTAGACAATCTCATAGTCAAACCCCATCAGTTTGGTGAGCCAGGCATGTTGACTTGAGCTGGTTATTTTCTGCTGTAGCAAATATTTCAAACTGCTGTGGTCAGTTCTAATTACAAAGTGCCTTCCTTGCAAGTAGTGGTGCCATTTGGTGATGGCCTGCACAATTGCCAGCAGTTCTCTCTCATATGTGGATAATGCTCGGTGTCGAGGGCCCAATGTTTTGCTGATGAATGCTATCGGATGACCTTCCTGCATGAGTACAACACCAATAGCAAAACCAGATGCATCAGTTTCCACCACAAAAGTCTTGGAAAAATCTGGTAAGGCCAAAACAGGTGGGTTGGTCATGGCTTGCTTAAGTTGAAGGAAAGCTTTGGTAGCATCATCTCCCCAATCAAAACCATCCTTTTTTAACAAATCATGCAAAGGCCAGCAAATGACTCCATAATTCTGCACAAATCTTCTGTAGTACCCTGTCAAACCCAAAAATCCCCTCAACTCAGTGACATTTTTAGGAGATGGCCAGTTAACTATAGCTGCTATTTTCTTAGGATCTGTTTCAACTCCCTTCACAGTGATGAAGTGCCCCAAATATTCCACCCTGTGCTGAGCAAAAGAGCACTTACTTCTCTTAGCAAACAGTGTGTGTTGCTGTAACAGCTTATAAGTAGTCTGTAAGTGTTCTAAATGATCACTCAATGTCTTACTATATATTAAGATGTCATCAAAGAATACTAAGATGAATTTTCTGAGATGAGTTCTAAAAACACCATTCATAAGACCCTGAAAAGTTGAAGGAGCATTTGTAAGTCCAAATGGCATGACTACAAATTCATAATGACCATCATGAGTTCTAAAAGTTGTCTTGTGTATATCTGGAGGATACATCCTAATCTGATGATAACCAGACCTGAGATCGATTTTGGAAAACCAAACTGCATCATGTAATTCATCTAAGAGCTCATCAATGATAGGAATATGATACTTATCTTTCACTGTGTTGTTGTTCAAAGCCCTGTAGTCGATACACATCCTCCAAGTGCCATCTTTCTTTTTGACCAGCACTACAGGTGAGGAAAAAGGACTGCTACTGGCTTGAATGACCCCAGTTTGAAGCATTTCTTGCACCATCCTCTCTATTACATCCTTTTGTGAAGCAGAATGTCGATAAGGCCTGAGATTAATGGTTGATACCCCTTCTTTCAAGGGTATTTTATGATCATGAGTTCTATGAGAAGGCAATTCCTTAGGGTCCTCGAAAATATCATTGTACTTTTCCAATATCTTTTGTACAATTGGAGGAATTTGTTCTCCTTCTTCTGTTTGCAAGGAAATGCTATTCAATTCTGCCACTGCCTTCAAATGAGCCTGAATACAATTGATCTGAATCAATGAGCATTCTCCTCCTTGCGAAATGGCCTTGTCCATTGTCCTTGCCCCAACTGTTTTGAACTTCTTAAACACATTACCACCCCTTAGCACAAATTTCCTACCATTAACTGTGAATTCCATCCTCAATTCCTTGAAGTTCCAGTTAATATCTCCTAAAGTCTCCAACCACTGTACTCCAAGTACCATATCACAGCTTCCCAAAGGCAATAGTAGCACATCTGTGACAAATGAAGACCCCTGCAGTGTCCAAGACAAACCCTTACAAGTTGTTACACAAGCTAGGCTGTTGCCATTAGCTACATCTACCTTCATGGGCTTCACCTGCATGATTTTACAACCCAACTTCTTTGCGACATTCACATCTAGGAAATTGTGAGTACTGCCAGAGTCAATTAATATGTGCAAAGGCCTTTTTCCCGCATAGATAGTAACTCTCATAGTTTCATACCCTTCAGTAACAACTCCTGTTAAAGCATGAGCTGAAATCCTTGGTGTTTCCTCAGAGTCATCATCCAAGTCCAACTCAAACTCCCCTGGTTCTTCATTCTCATCAACTTCCACCATATACAATTGCCTTTTAACACATTTATGGCCAGGCGAATACTTATCATCGCACCAGAAACAAAGCCCTTTGTCCCTCTTTTCATCAAATTCAGTACAACTTCTCATTCGTCCTTTGTCATTGGAGTTGGTCCTCTTAGTCACTCCAGGTGTGACAGAAGAGGTAACAGCAGGTGTGATTATGGTACTCTTCTCCTGAACATTTGAACCAAACAACGAGGGTTGCTTCCTGGACTGAAATTCAATCTGCAGTGTGCTAAGGGTAGATTCTTGTAATCGAGCTAAGGTTACTGCATGCTTAAGTGTCTTTGGCATGAACATCTTAACCGACTGATGGATGGCAGGTTTCAAGCCACAAAGGAAAAATTCAATGGCATACTCTTTAGTAATCTTAAGTCATCCTAACAGATACTCAAACTTTTTATAATAATCTAGCATAGTACCTGTTTGCTTTAATGCCAAAAGCTCAACCATCGGACTTTGAAACAAGTTTTCCCCAAATCGACTCTCCAAAGCAATTACATATTCATCCCAGGTCATGTCATCTTCATGTTCCGCATACAATACTAGATTCTGCTGCCAGATCAACGCCTCACCTTCCATGTTCATCGAGGCCATTTTCACCTTCATCTCCGCTGGTGTCTGATCCAGCTCAAAGAACTGCTTACATCGGAACAGCCAACCTTTCAAATTTTCCCCATTAAATGGAGGAAATTCAAGTCTGGTCTGCCTCGTGTTGTAATGATGCTGCCTATAATTGCCGCCACCGGCTCCGCCGTGAGCAGCCATTGCAGTAGAAGATTCAGGAGCTTGCAACTGTGTCATAATCTGTCCTTGTTGCAGATTCAAAGTAGTGATATCATTCCGTAAGGAAGCTACAGATTGATTCTGCATTTTTTCTTGATTCATCAATATTTGCTCCTGGTTTTGAAGCTTGGCTAAGATCTCCTTCATTGTTTCTTCTAGTCGACGAACTTCATCGGCTTTCGTCATCTTCTCTGGCGCCGGATCGGAGCTCTGATACCAAATGATAACCGTAAAATTTGGATCTGAAGTGGATCAGGGAAGAAGAGAAGCAAGAACTCCCTCCGAGATTTCCTTTAACAATGGCGGGAAAATAGGAGAATTGGGAACAGAGAATAATAGGGGAAAAGGAGATTTTATTAATAATCCAAAATCAATAGTTTGATTACAGACTCTAGAGTATCTTTTTATATTCTAAGGTACTCAAAAAGATCAACAGAATTCAACAAGTAAAAACTGCTTCCTATGAAAACGCAAAACTGACTCCACAATTTTTGGCACCAATTCTTCTGTTTTTGAATTTCTTCAGTTGCTGCTTGCCACGTGTCATACTTCGCGTGCCGCTCACGTGCTCAATCTTTACAGCGTATCACCCACTAACCCGTCATCCCCATTCTCTCATTTTCTATTTTCTTTCTCTTTCTCTCTCAATTTCCTCCATTATCAAGGCCATTAAGCTCCCTTTCTAGCCTTTCTCCACCCATTTGAAGCTGAACCTTACATGCAATTACATATTTTGAATCCTTTGTGAGCTAAATTAACATACCCCATGTTAATTTGTCGAGATGATGAAGAATTTGGAAGAATTAATATGTTGAAGATTAGAGGGTTTGGTGAAGATGGAGAGAAGGTGACGTGTAAGTGGTTCTTTTGATGAATTCTAACTCTATTCAAGTGTTTGAGTATATTTTTAAGCGAAACCTTCATTTGCTTTCTTCATTTTTTTTGGGCTGTCTCTGTTTACTAAACGTGTTTTGTTTTGCAGGTAATTAAACTTTGGGATATTCGTTTTATTTTCTTCCCGTCGGTGGCTCCTCTGATCTTTTTATCATCATCGTGGAATCTGTTTGGTAATCTGACGGTGAGGCTCCTCTTTTAATTGATTCCATTATTTTTTTGGCTTTATGGTCCTTCTGATTTGTCCACTTAAAAGAATTTCTCTGTGGCATTCTATTTGGTTATATGGAGAATATTTTTTGAACACCCTCTGTTCTTTACAATGGTATCTAAGAATTGTGACTTTTGTATGGCTTTGTTTTGGAAAGTTTTCTTTTCAGTTTGTTTGTGTTTATGGGTTTCTAGGCTTTTCATTCTTAGTTTATTTTTGTTATTTAGATTGTAACTCAAACACTGCTACAGCTTGCAGGTAATTACCAACTTCCCATTTTTTTCTTGGGTTCTGTTTTCATGCATGTGTTTTTTTCTGTCTGATATTTTTTTTTATTATTATTATCTAGGCTCTGTTTCCGTGCATGTTTACTCTCTGTTTGATGTTCTTTTTTAATGCATTGCAGAATTTTTTTTCGGAATCATGTTGAAGCCATACTCTATAGAAAAGGTAGTTTTTGGTTTGTGCTGACAATCTTTTGTTTTGTGCTTGGGATTTATTTGTTAGTTTCTTTAATGTCATTTTTTAGGGATGTGTTAAGCACTTTCATGCTACCCTGGCAGAGCTGAGGATTTGATTTGTAGGTGAGATTTCCAGTTACTATTTTGTTTCTTTCTCTGTCGATATCCAATGGTGTGCTACTTTAGTAACTCATATAAATTTGAAGAACTTTCTGTTGTTTTTGCAGCCTTTACTCTCATTGGGTTGCTCTGAGTAGGTGATGTACGCTTTCAATTTGTATAAGTATATGATTTCAAGCATTTAGATGTTGGTATAAAAGAGAGTAATTAATCTTAGATATCCATCTCTATCAAATTCAATGTATACACAGTTTCATCACTAATTGACTAATAATAGTATCTGATTTGATATATGCCGACCAAAATTGTTTTGGTCAATTGTTTTGGTGGTTCCACACATGTGCTGGATATCTACGATTCAAGCCCATTACCTTGATTCTGTTACAAGTTCTTTCATTTGGCCATAATGCTATAAATTCATTCATTCCCATATACGTTGATTTTGAAACTTCCAGCAATGTTATTAGCTCATTGTGATGATGATGATTCTAGCATTATGGCCAAAGTTAATTCACTACTTTTTGGGTTTATTAGTCATGCTTTACCATGTTTGGTTTATTTGTTTTGTTTTGTTTGAAGGAACAAAATTCTTGAAGGTGTAACCAATCCTATGGGTCCTTTTGCCACGAAGGTTAGCGTGGATTGTGATGTTTAAAATGATTTCTCACAATTGGATATATTGCTTTTTAGCCTGTTTCTAAATTTTGGTCTTTTTGGTTGTTACTGATATGTTCTTTAGATTTGAAAATTCACCAATGATATCAAGCAATCTGTTTTTCTAAATTTCATTGATCTATGAAATCTGATAATTTCAGCATATATGCACAATGTTAAAGAGGAGATCTTTGGGGTAAAAATGAAGGTTAGTTTCTCTTCTGATGTTATATATGAGATTGATTAAGATATGAAGCTGACAATGTCTTTTGAAAGCTTCAACACATCATATATAAGATTGATATATATGTCACATCAGCCGCTGATTTTCAGGTGAATAGTTGGCAGGTACTAACTTCTTATTGGGTTTTATTCATCTGCTTCAAGTAACTGACAACACTGTTTTGCCTTTGCATAATTTTTAAAAAATTAAATCTTAGATGTTCTTTACAAGGGAATCACTGCTTTGTACTTACTCTGTGTGTCAGTTTTTACATTGCTATTTTTGGGTGGTAATTGAAATATGCTTCCATCTGTCTTTACTCTTTATACTGAAAATCTGAACAAATATGAACTTAGGCTTCTTGATTAGTTTCCCATGATCATGCTGCCATTAAATTGCTCTCAACAACTTGAGGCCCTTATTGGTTTAGAGTAATGTACAAATCAAACAGAATATATCTGCAATGTACTCTACATGTGACAATGTCCATGACATGGTAAGCACATGCCCCTTTTTTTATTAGTTTTTATCAACTATAATAGGATCATGACAATTTGCTAAGTTTACTTTCTATTGGAAATGGGGAAAGAGTTAAACAGGGAATGTTTTTGAGTGCCTGCAATTGCTGCAATGATATATGTTAATCTCTCCATTTTTTTCATTTATATAACACATGCAGCAAACAAAGATGTTCATTACTGTTTTCACTACCATTTGTCAATGGCTTTGGGTTTTGTTTTGTTTACGGATTATGATGCTCAAGTTGCTTTGGGTTTTAATTTTTTTTTTTTACAGATTAAGAAGCTCCATTTACAGAGGAGTCACCAGGTGTTCTATCCATTATCCACATATATGTAAAAGTTTTTGAAATTTTGATCTTTGGGTAATTGCTTAATTTGCATGTAACATGTTTTTGGTTGATAAATGTCAAATTCTTATAAACATTCAGCATTTTTCAACAGGCATAGATGGAGTGGGAGGTTTGAGGCTATCTCTGGGACAAGAGTTCTTGGAATAACATTCAGAACAACAAAGGAAAATAAGGTAATTTTATTTTATTTTATTTTTATGAGAAAAAAATAGTTAAAGTTGCCCAAATATATTATCTGGCTAACAAGAAAGCTGCAAAGTCAGAGTTTGACTTTGAGTTCACTCTCTGATTTATCAACTCACTGTGGAAGATTTCAAATCTCAATTTTGTTACTGATGTTGAACTTCATTTCTAGCACGTTTAAGTTCTGATTTCTGATCCACACCTTACTTTATAATAGTATTTATTTGAAACTCAATGCCTTAAGTATCTTGAAATTTAAAGTATTTAATATGTTGCTGGCTGTTTCTTACAGAAGCTTATGATCGATGCACTCGATCCAACTGGCAATATCACTATCAAATGGGATGTAATTAGCTGGACCCCTGATGGCTGTGTTGTAAGTATTACTAATGAATCATGGATCCATTGACTTTACATGAAAAAGCTCATTACCTACCTTCAAAAATCAATATAGTCTTAAAATCAGCATTTTCTATCAGAAATTTAAAGCATTTTTTGAGTGTGTCTGTTTGAAATAAATAAAAGTTTTTCAGAAGATATCAATGATAAATATATCTTCTGTGTATGTATGCAGCTGCCTTTTTAATGTGGCATTGCTTCTTTTTTTCTTTCCTTGATTTCTAATCCTCTTTATCCTTCTTATGATTTTGGCAGGCTGTTGTTACAATGTACAATTTCCAACTGTATCGCCATATTCAAGCACCTGGTTGGACATTGGGGTGGACATGGGCAAAAAAGAATTAATCTGGAACATGATGGGAGGTCAAAATACTGAACAAGGGGATTGTTCAAAGTTCAAGGGAAACATCCCACATTGCTGTAAGAAGGATCCAACAGTTGGGGATTTACTGCCGGGAAGTCCCTATAACCAGCAGATAGCAAATTGCTGCAAAGGTGGGGTGGTGAATTCATGGGTCCAAGACCTTGCCAATGCAGCAAGCTCATTGCATCTTGCCTGGACCAGATACGGCTGAAGCTAAATATGGAGACGTTTCACTGCAGAGAGTAAAAGCTCATTAGGAGCTGAAGTTCATATATATATTGAAATTTGTATCATGCCACTTTAACTGGAAACAGAAATATTAGAGTAATGCATATTACTAGAGCTTGCTCTATTTCAGATATTTATGATTATATTTCAATATCTTCCATGCATTATTAGCCTTGATGAATTTCAACAATGCATCTTTTTTGTATAGAACCAAACTTAAAAAAGAACACAAATTAATAAGTGAATATGTATCATTGATTCTTATACATAGACTTTATAAAAAAATTTTGACCCGCAGCGGAGCGCCGGTTCAAAACCTAGTAACTTCATTGAAAATAGCCAGCTGTGCATAGGGCCTGCGTACCGTTAATAAAGCACAACGAATGAGACAAGAAGATTTAAGTTCCTATGATTCAACATCAGCATATATCTATCAAAATTAACAGTGGAAGGGGTTAAAATTGAGTTTTTAAATTGATATATTTAACGAAATTGTGTTCAACTGTATTTAATTTTACATCAAAAAATAGGGATCCACAATATTTCATTATGTGGCCCAAAGAATATTGAATTAATTTAAAAATAAGCTTAAAATGTCAAAATATCGATAAAAAATTACAAACTCATATTATATATTATCATTGTACTCTACAACCTTGTGCTTCGGCTCTGAGGTATATTAGTCCCCTTCTTATTCTCTGCAAAAGAAGTGGAGATTAGAGAATTTCAAAGTAAAGAAGAAATGCTGTTGATGAGATTTCAACAGTGTGTTGCTTGCACTAACGGACATAATCGAAAAACCATTACCTCTCCCGTGTCTCTGATTCGCAGGAGTTCCAATCTTTCTGAAGGCCTTCGACTTGACAAAGTAGTAAGCTGCAGCCAGGTGGCATCAAGTTAGTAGTCGTATAAAGCAAAATCAAAACCCGGCAAAATTATCAAATGATCATTAAACCATATGCGTACAACTAATATAATAGGAGCAAGAACTGTACCCAAAAACTGAAGCGCTCTGGATCTTGCGGATTAGGCATCATTACTTCAACATTGTAGAGTGCCTCAAGCCTTCTTCGGTCTGTTCAGAAGTCAGGAATTGTAATAGCATGCCATAAAGTAAGTAAAACTCAACTTGCAGTTGCAGTAGCAACAAATGTCTTATACCGAAAACAGTTTAATCAGTAACACAATGCTCTTGATGTCATAGAAACTCAACCCATAAAATCACCATATTTTAGAACAGTTATTTCCCTCCAGATTGAAGGTTTATTCACTCGATATCATAGCAATCATTAGCTTCCAAAGCAACTCTAATAATGGACAACTCTCTAGATCATCAACAAGGTAAAATCACCAGTAAAAACCACAAACCTTAAAGTTTGACAAAAATCATTGTACATCCCAGCTTTTGACCATATTAATACATAGTAAGCTAAAAAAAATTAATTTGCCTTAATAATGGGGGAGGGACATGAGACTTTAGCCAACATCATAGGGAGTTGTCTTGAAGTGGATTCATATTAGGGAAGTAACAAGAACAGCAAATTAAGATAGGATTTTTATTCTCAAAGTATCCTCCAAAAGAGTTTTACCACGTGTTGCTTCTTTTGCTGAATTTAACCATGACTGAGCATATGCTGCGGCATTATTTGTCAACTCCTGCAACTGTAGTATTGGAGACATTATAGAATTACTTAATAACATGTACAACATATAAAAATAATAATAAAAAAATTAAAGTACACGAGGGTTAAAACCATTTTGCAATAACAATGTAGATTATAAAATGCTGTTCCCCATGTTCTGCAGAAATTTTTAACGGTAACATGGACTTAACCCATCATGATACTTAATAGTAACAAATTCAATGTGAATATAAGTATTATTTTTCTTGTAAGTACAGAAGACAAAAACACTCAAGGGATGAAGCTGATACCCATCTAGGCCAAGGACTACTTAATAGATCGGTTTAAATCAACCAAAACAAGGGTGTCAAACTATTTATTATAAATTCTTCGGTCTGACCCCCTTTAGAAACCTGTATATATCTTTCCTCCCAAGAAGAGAAGAAGGGTGGGGGGTAGACTGACACCAAGGGAGAAAGGAGAAGAAGAATAAGAAACTAAATTATCAACTACCAGATCTGTCTGTATAAGCATCACCATCCTGACCCCTATCCTGTATGCTCAACTAGCAGAAGCTAATGAAGAAATATGTTATCCCCATGAGCTACTCAAAAGAAGATGAACTATGGCAGAGCTGCCATGCATACAAAGAAATGGAGGTTAAAAAATGGTAATATTCCTCCAAAAAGATGCTTAGATTCAGTCAAAGGAGCAAACTGAATAATTTTCACATCCTTGCAGTCTATTGTTTTCCCAAAATTTAATCTATTTTAATTTATTCTATTATTTCAGAAATTTAAAAGGAAAACCAATAGAAAGTGGAAGTCAAGAATAGAGATAACCATACATCTTCTCTATCTCTTGCATCTCTTGGTGGTATGTCTTGCACCCACTCAACCTCTGCCATTCGGTATCTGCACCAAACATTATGACAGAATCAAGTCCAGCGTCAAAATAAAATAGGCAGGAAAATGGATAGAGAGTGAAAGCATAAGATATACATGACCCAATGATGAGAAAACTAACCCATCTTGGTCCCAAGATCTGAGGATGCGAAATCTCCGGCGACTTTCAATCTGCATGCCATTTAGTGCATATAGATACATTAATATGCCTTTTTTTTGGTTCTTTGCTAGAACTACATATGAACTTATGGTGTGATAGGTAGAGAGTGTTAAAAATTTTGGGTCCAACATAAACCTAGAAGCTGAGGAGACTGTTTTGTCACGGACCAGATTACCAATTCTTCACCAAAAAAGGGGCTTTTTCTAGGAGCCCCTTACTACTTTCCTGCAGTTTCAGTGACTACTTTGATAAACTACAGAACAGGAAGGATTCAAATCATATAATTGGATCAACCTTCTGAATAAAAGAAAGAACAAAAGTTTTCTTTCAGTTTCCTGTATTTCCAAAGAAAAACTTAGTGATCTACTAATATACCTAAAACTATAGTAATGCATGAGATAGCATGAAGGATCAGTTTTAGAAGACAACTTTGCCGATCATAGGAGACGACCATCTCGATGCCAAAAGGCAACATAGTAAACATTTAAACATGCAGAAAATACTAAAGCCAGATGGAAAAATAGGGAAATTCAATCCATTTCATGAGTGAATATTGTCCATGAGAATCAAACAAAACTGTGGGCGTACATAACACAAAATTATCATTGAATGAAAAGCAGAGGAAAGTTGATAATATTGTCACCTCTAGAACAAATCGCCCATCAGGAAGTGGCTCACACCTGCATATTAAGAGCAAGATAAAAGATTGTAAGGTTAAAAAACCAAAACTTTGTAAGATATGTTGCAAATCTAAGAAATTAAAAAAAAAAAAAAAAAAGGTGTACATGCCACCTACTCAGTTATCTCCACTTCACAAGCAAAATCGGCAACGGAATCAGTAGCCGGATCACGTATAACCTATAAATTTAATGAACCAATAATAAACATACACAGTGAGGAGCTTTAGGCCATTCAACATGCCTCACAAAGGAAGAAGAAAGAACCAGTAAAAGAAGTCTACCATTCCCATTCGGTGATTTCCTTCCATTACTCTCCTCACCTGTTTTCAAGCCAGTAAAAGTAAATCCTTGCAATAATTGCAATAAAAGTATGTATGTAAAAGTACACTTTAAAGGAAAAATGAGCAAACTAGATTGTTGTTAATTACAAAAACTGAGAGCTACCAATTTGCTTTTCCACATTCCAAATAAGATACAGGAAGCAATCAGCTTCCAAATATGTTTCACCAGAAATATGACCATGTGAATATAAGACTCGCTAAAACTTTAATTCAGCTATCTGCATCACATATACAGCTCATAAAATATTACAAACATTAGAACTAAAATGCAGTATCTAGTATCACTTGGAAGGAAGGTTATTACTAGACTCAACAAGCAAATTAATTTATCAATGATAGACCACACTAACCAGGCTGTAAGCCTCAACCAATGAAAGATTAAATAACTTCTCACATAATGATCTTTTAAAAAGTCAACGGTTCATAAGCACAGCAAGAACCACAAAATTCTGCACTTGCCAAAATGGTTTTACAAGTTAGAAGTTAGAACAGCCATAACATACCTTCCCGTTTGTTTAACTATATCATAATTCATGACACAATCAAGATTCGAGAATGTATGAAACTCACCATAAGTCTGTAACGGGGTTCAAATATGTGAAGCGGAAACTTCTGACAAGGGATGACAACATCCATGACAAAAAGTGGTATCAGATCATTACCAAAATTTATCAGGCTGTCATGCTCTGACTTCCTTTCAGCATATTCTTCTGGGAAGTTTTTTTGTATGATGTTGTTTAGCACCACACTAACAAACAAGTGATGCTATTAATAATAGTCAATAAAACAAAAAATCATAATAAAGCTTAACTGAAATTTTCAAACAAGCAAACAGCAAATTAGCAACTAGCAGAAAGTTCAAAGTTCAATTAGAAGAACTTTCCCATGCTCAAGAAGTATGGACCAAATTATGCCCAGTACTTGTATTATAGATCAAAGAAAGGTCTCTTGTATACAATTTGAATCAACTCTGATTCTCTTAATTTCTATCATGTGTTCCATGAAAACAACAAAAATAGCGGTCCTTTGAGTTAACAAGCAAGAACAAAATAGTCATTATCAGCCTATTACATAGCTGCCAGGAAGAAAGAATGATTGTTTCCAAACTAATTAAATGAGCTAGTGTAAACAGAAAAAGTTGCAGAACAGGATTCCTTCTTATTATCCTAACAAAAGAGCTTAAATCAATAATCACGGGTAAGAAGCTTACCTGATTGCACATGCTCTAGGACTAATGAAGAGCACTGTTCGGCACAATGGACATTTGTTGCCTATCATTTTAATACAAGTAGCAAGAGGTCAAACAAACAGTATGGTTATAAAAGCACCGCTACAATTATAATCAACAATGGAAATACTCACTACGATCCATCGTTTGAAACAAACATGAGCGACAAAAGGAATGCCCACAAGGTGTGGTTACAGGTTCGTATAGTAACTTCAGACAAAGTGTGCAATCAAAGTCATCACTCCGTTCAGGCACCTCATGACCTCTAATACGCGTCAAACTTGATGGTATTCTCTCCAAATTTCGAAGAGAAGCCCTGAGAATGTCACTATGTAGAACAAGAAAACAACAATCTTTCAGTTTGGCAAATTCATAATCAATGGGTGTCAAATTGTAAAATATATCATAAAGTACCTAAAAGGATCTAGTTGAAGACCAGAAAGTACAACATCCCGCGCCATCTCATATCTTTCCAACTGGATGGCCAAAACAACACAAACGTTGGAGAATACAAGACATGATAGACATACAGATGTGCATATACATGTAAAATTTAAGCATAATGAGATTCATGGAGACAAACAAGTACAAATTTTAGCTTATCACTTACCAAACTGAGAGCATTGGCCTTTAAGATGTAGGATCTTACTGCATTACTCTGCAGGCTCATTAGCCTATCAGCATCCTTAAGAGCAAGCTGAAACAAAAGTAACAATTTTCACTGTCAGAATGTCTGTAATGGCAATAAAAACAAAAATTCAAAATGTTCATCTAAGCTGTTTAAGGAGTAAAGTAACAGTCATACTTCAGCAAGCGTTTTCATATCCAGCCCACTCAATGGTCTATATTCAGAAGCTGTTGGAGATCTACGTTTCAGAAATTGACTAATTCTGCATAAGAATAGCACAAGTCCTCCATATGGATTAATTGGAAATAAAGAACAGCTCAAAGGATGCATCTAGTTATGTACACATATCTGCAACAAAACCTAACCTCATATAGGCAGCACTTCTGTTGCCAAGAATAAGAGGATCACCAGGTTTCATGTTATTGGCCCTTGAGTAATTGTTAACTGCCTGTATGAAGAACAACATGTATCAGCAAAAGACCTAATACATGTATATCCAAACAAGTAATCAAACATATAACTTTTGAAATTACGGGGCATCCAACAGAAGATACATGCAGAAGTCCATAATTCAATGATCATGCTCAAAGAAATCAGTAAGGAGATATGCAGAAACCTAGTGAGTAAAACAGCATGTGAAGTGTAGAGTTACCTTAAAAGCTAAACTCAATATAAGTCTGTTGTCTTCTTTTCTTCCTACTCTAAGAATCTCATATCAAGATCACCCTGACCATGATCACCATTTTGTAGAACACTATGTTACTAAAAATTTGGTCATTTAATGAAAATTCATAAATCAAGCCCAAGTTTATCACATGTATACTAATCCCTCAAAGTCCCAAACGCGAGATGAACACCGCATATATAGACCTAAAAGTGCTATTTTTCTAACCTTTTGCAGGATTATCTGGGACTCTATGTTCACATAAATATTGTTAGTCTGAATTTTCTTACAAAATTACCCTGGGTCCTTACCCTAAATCTATATGTATGAGCTTCACATAAGAAATATTTCGATTGCTAAACAAGTTAGTAAAATATTTTGCAGACCAGTCTAGTAATTTTGCGATAAAGGTTATTGAAAGGCATCATGCATGAACATCAATAGAATGCATATAAGTAAGCCCTTCAACTGATTATTATATTTCCATGCTCAAGAACTTAAAAGGTCAAGGTATCTAGTTAGTGAAATCACAGCAGGGGAAAACCATGACCGAGGAAACAAGTTCTACTTAACCATCAAGAAAAAGGAAGAAATACATCAAAATAAAAAGTATCATTATGCAAAGAAAATTTTAACCTCCTCAAAACGATTCTCCCGGAATGCTCGGTTTCCATTGCTTACATGATCATAGACGTGACTATATCGGTCCCATGGCAATGATCCAACTCCTTCATTTGCCTACACTTCAAGCAATCTTCACTAAAATCCCAAATATAGTCATAAAAACACAAATTCTCCACAGTAAATATGCATGATAACTAGAGTTGATTTTACATAAACTTCTAGAGAAGACACAAATAAACTAATACCTCAATCCTATATTTATCATGGTGTGTCAACCAAACATGAACTTCAAAGGGACAAAGCATCACTTTCCTTTTTCTCTTGGTTTAAGTTCCTGCAGCCACTAGAACTGATGATAGACCAGCTACTTTCTTTTTTACAATTTTATTTAAACAATATTAAAAAGGGAATAAAGTCAAATCATTTTCCAGTAAAAAGTCGCGCATTCATAGAGTAAAGTTATGGAAATTCCCTTTCTATGCTACTTTCCTAGGAAATCTCAGCAACCAAAAAGATGGTGTAAGAGAAAACAAATAAAGAAGACAGTTAAATTTTGTGTCTTTTCCCACATTGTTCTCAGCTACCAAACAATCCTAAGATAACCACAACTAAAACAAACAAGTTTGAAGGTGTAAACGAAAACACTTTGAATACAACTGTTTGTTCTCCAAGAAACTGGAGGAAACTGATGTAAAGTTGACTCCTTCTTTCACTCTTAGCTCGTTTATTTCTTCAGAAGTAATAATTATAATAAATGAGCAAGAAATCAAAACATACTAAAAGAAAAAGTTATCAAAACTAAGAAAAACAGCTGAAATTTACATAAATTCTTGTATTCTCGCCCTTAAAAAGAAGATCAATATTATTTAGTAAAATTTTAAGCACTATATTTCGAAAATGAATAATAAATAAATAAATCTTCACTTTTCCGATTTCATTTGTTAACAAATAAAGGAACTAACTTTTGTTGATTAGAATAACAGAAACACACAGTTCTTCCACTAAGAAGAAAATGCATGTTCTTGATTCTCTTTTCCTACATTATCTCAGTATCCAAACACTCCTCATAAGCAGGAAAAAAAAGGAGAAAGAGAAAGTACTCACCCAAACGTAGTCTTCCACGTCATCAATTCCTTCCAAGACGACTCCAGAAGAGGACGCCGTCTCGCCGGACATTGCCGCAAAAAGAAAAAATCTCCAAACAGATAAAAAAGAAACTAAAAATAGAAAAAGGGAAGAAATAGAAAAGAAGTATCAGCTGAGAGACTGAAATCGAAATGAAGAAGTCGAAGAGAAACGAAGAAGCATCGCGTTTGGTTCTACTTCTACGTCCCTCGTTTCTCGCATGGACCAAATTCTGCTACGTGTTCTCTTTTCTTCTCTCTTCTCAATCTTCCTCTACAAGAGTCACTCAAATTAAAAAATGTCGACTTTTCTTCTTTTTTTGAGATTTTTGAGGCTGAGAGCTCTCCTGGCAACTCAGCCCCCACTTTTTTCTTTTCTTTCTTTTTTTTTTTTTTCTCTTATAAAAATTTTTACAGTGATTTTTTTTTTCCTCCAGGAAGTTTCTTCTCGAGTAAAGCCGGCTTTTATATGTAAAGGACGGGGGGGGCGAATCCAGTGTTTCTGATCATACATTCTGTAATCAACGCCGTTGAAAATTTGGAAAGTGGACGTGGATGCTTTTGATTGGAAAATGTTGTAATTACTGTGGAGTTGACCATTCCCAGTTGATTTTTTGTGTGGAAGCGACGGTGTTAGTGTACGGCTTTGGGAGAACTAGATTTGAAGCACGCGATTATGATACGCGTATGTTACAAAGTCCTGGATTTCCGTATTCGTCAAAAATGCGCGATTATAATGCACGTGCACTTGCCTTAGCGAGGACATTGATATTGATTGCTGGCTATTGCCTGTTAGTAATACCTTTTTTTTTAATTCATCAAATAGGCCATTGCTATGTGTTAGAGTTGTCAAAATCTAATCCGAATCTGAGAACTGTTCAATTTGATTCGATCAGAAAAAGCAAACGATCTGAATATGTTTGATTTGAGACCGTAATCTAGATGATCCGAGACTCGAATAACCCATAATCCGAGTGACTTGAGATCCATATGACCCGAAACCCGAATAATCCAAGAAATTAATCCGAATAACCTAAGAATATCATAAACTAAAATTATCTTTTATTCAATAAAATAATTTTACTTATTCTAAATTATCATTTTTTTAGAAGCTAAATTATCATTTATTCAATATAATTTATATTATTGTTATAATTTTACTCAAATTCTCTAAACTCTATTATATGAAAAATAATTATATGAACAACCACTAAAATTAAATCAGTTTTATGAATAATTTATGATAAATTTATATTTAGTAATTTATTTTTTTAAATAATGAATAAATAATAATACTTAATTAGTAATTTACTTGGTGATTTTATTTATTGGGTACTACTACCGTACTAATAATCTAACTGGTGAGGGTTGTAATTCTATTTTTCATTTTTCATGGATAGTTATATTATTGATTAATTTATAATAATAATTGAAATAATGAAAAAAAAATATAAATTTAGATATTACATAACTAATATTTATTTTATTTGAATTTTTATTTGATACACCGTCAATAGAGTTTTTAGACTCCACAAACGGGTTAAAATGTTGATACATACCCCACTTGATAATTAATTATGTATTTAATATTCAAAACATACTCCACCTGATAATTAATATTGTATTTAATATTCAAAATTAATATCAAAGGGGACACATATCAAGTATTAATACTTTAACCTCACATATGCAGATCACTAAACTTCGCTAGTAATAGATTGTATAATGTTTCTACTTATTTGTAAAATAAATCGAATAATAAATATATTTAGAAATTTCAGGTATTAAACATTAAAAAATTCAATGCTAACCCAATTGACCTGAAACCTAAGTGACCCAAGGCCAAAACCCGAACCTGCCCAACCCGAGACTCGAATGACTCGAGACCCGAAACCCGCATGACTCGAGACCTGAATAACCCGAGAAAATTGCCTGACCCATTTAACCTGAACCCAAAACCCGCCCAACCCACCCGTTTGACACCTTAGTAGAAGGTAAGGTGTACACACTTTTTGCATTAAGAAAATGTTGAATTTTGAAAGATAATAATGGAGTAGTAATTTTTTTTAAGGAATGGAGTAATATAGTATTAGTAGTAAAACTCTAAAAGTTTGTTTAATAAGTTGTAAATGAAAAAAAAAATCATTGTTTGGAGAGTTTTATCTTATAGTCGATCTAACTATAATAAAGTTAACTTATAACAATATAATGTAATATAATACGAGAGGGGTAGCTCGCGCTTGCGCTGCCGGCGTGTTTTTATGCATTATGTTATTTTTTGTCTGGTCAAAAAAAGGTAAGGTAACAATAAAAAAGAAAAAGTCACATTCTGTAGAAATTTAGAAATCTGAAAGTTAAAAACGACTGTAAAAGATAGAAAATCTTTTGCTTAGATACATACTACTCAGAACAAAGAAGTGTAAATTTATAAATTAAACTTGCTACTGCACTTGATTGTCTGTGATTTGATCTCAAACCCCGAGAAAGTTCACTCTTATTTTAGTTATGGTCTCTCATGATTTGTTGTAGTGAGAGGTTCCTGAAATCAGAAAAAAGCCAAATTACTTTACTGTATCCCATCAGTGCAACAATTATCACCTGTGGATATCTCGCCTTTAGACCTGCTTAAAGCTTTTGGTCCAAGAGCATATTATATGTCAATGAGCATCTCTCATTTCTATCTTTAACACTATTATTTCATATGTCCCTTTCTCTAAAACTACTCTTCACCATCATGTCGTCATTTATATCCTTAACACGATTATTATCTATGTCCAAACCATCTTTAGTATAGTCTTTGCTTTCTTGAGGAGAATGGTTGAGATCAATATCAACTCTTCTCTCTAACTCTCTTTCCCATAGACAAATACCTATCATGTAAAAGTAAATTTGAGAATTAAGAAAATGTGAGGCAAATGCCATAGACAGGGAAAGAGAATGTGCAGTCTAAATTCCTATCGTGCCTTAACCATGAAACACAACAGTGTCTTAAACATACTATGAGAACCAATTCTTTATGTTGCATGCACGGATTTTTATGTCATAAAAATCATAAATCGACATTTAAATTCACCATCCATATGCTACCTCAAAATCAACTATAAAAGTTGTGGTATAGCAATAATCATTTGTCAAGAGTGGTGACCAATTTTCTACAAATAATTCACCAAGCAACATGTCTTTATTTGAACTATTAACACACTAGTTTTTTTAAAGTTAAAAAAAAAACATGTATGCAAAGGATTACAATAATTATAAGTATAGAGTGTCAATTAAACTTGAATCTCACCTTGCTGAGTATTCCTACTTCAAATTCCATTATGCCAGGGACACTTTCCTATAATAACAGTTGCTTAACAACAGCTATCACTTTCTCAAACATGAAATTAGTACAGCTCTGCAATTTTTCAAAAATTTAATTAAATCAGCCCTCTGATGGTGCTTCTTTTCAGTGGGCATCAAATTTTGCATAAAATAAATGAATTTAATCCTATAACCGATGGTAAAAATATTTTTTTCCCACTCATTAGAATATTTATTCCATATAATCTAAACCTATAAGGTATGAATTAAAGTTCATGTTGAGCTTAATATTCATCTCTTTTATGCAAAATAATATTTTTCCCACTCATTAGAATATTTATGTCATGTACTCTAAACCTAAGGGGGCGTTTGGTTAGGATCACCCCCCAGATCACTAGTGATCTAAGATCAACAGTGATGTAAGATCACCGGTGATCAAAGATTACATGGGTTTATGGTGGTAATCCAGATCACCCTTAGAGGGGTGATTAGGGGGTAATCCGGATTACCATACCAAACCAAAAAGTGTAACCAAACGGGGTGATCTGAGATCACCTGCCAAGATCACCACAGGTGATCAAAGATCACCCCAACTAAACGCCCCCTAAAGTTTTCAGCACTCATTAGAAAATATTCTAATGCCACTCATTAGAATAACCTCAAATTAATCATTCCATGCATGAGCAACCATCCCATAAAATTTGCAAGATCAAGACATCGTCAACAATATGACAAAAGCTCATAAGCATAACATTAAACACTTAAAGAGCAAGAATTTTTAACAATTTTTCACTTATAGTAGGGAAGAAAAAGGACATTATCTTCCTTTAGCAAACGTAGTTGAAGAAGCATATGCAAGCTTTCGTTCCAACCAAAAGCACGCTGGTGCATTTTCAATATCAAGCAACAAAATAAGCTCATTTTTTTTTGGTCAGTTTCAAAATCCAAGAAGATTATGCATTTTAATTACCATGAAGGTTTTCTTCAAGGCTTCCTCTTGATAAGAAATCATAAACCAAGAGAAGGTTGTTATCCTCATACCCAAGAGGAAACATCAGTCCTGCAACATAGAAATCATATTAACACTACAATCAATCAGAAGGACAAAAACCCATAATGAAAAAAGAATACAGAATCTGAAATAAAGCTATATATGCTATATGTTGACAAATTAATAAGAAAAGAGCTAAAGTCAGAGAAGTGAATACCATGCTGTGGTTGTAGCACCAAAAATGGCAATGAGGCAAAGGCTAAATACACACACTCTCTCTCTAACTCATTTTATAGGCAATCATTCACACAACTCTAACTCATTTTATAGGCAAAAAAAATCAAACATTCTACACCAATTAAACCAACACACACACACACAACTCTAACTCATTTTATAGGCAAAAAAATCAAACATTCTACATCAATTAAACCCAGGCTTCTGATGAATAATTGAGACTTTTGATTTGATCAACTAATGACGTAAAGCAGGCCAACCCCAAATGGCTAAAAGGTTTCTAAGATTTTCTTTCATGCAAAGGTTCCTGGAAACGAAAACATTCATAAACTTGATTCAAGCAACAATGATTTATAATTTAAAAAATGGTAGATTCAATAATCCTGCCTTTCTTATGATTAGCTCTATTTTAAAACATGAGTTTAATCAAAATTCTATGTTCTTTGTTCATTTTTCCTTTTTTCGATTTTCTTTATTCCTAGAAAACTAACAACACGTCAAGAATTTCTTTCAAAAAAAAAAGGCAAAAAGAAGTAGTACATGTGAGGAACATTAAACAAAATGCAAAAGTTTGTTAACTAATTGTTCTTGATCACAACATTTCCTAGATTTCCTAAAAAGTGAACAGTTCAATACTTTCAATAAAGCAATCTAACACTAGGAAAAAATACAACAAAGATTGAAGCTGAGTTTTCAATATTTCTAAAGAAGCTTCAGTAAAAAACCAAACAAAATCCAACACAAAAAAGGAGGAAAAGAATTACCTCTGAGGTAATCAAGTAAAGTCTAGTAAAGTTCCCACATAGTTCGAAATTGGTCAGTGTCCTTTTTCCATTGGCTTTCAAAGGCAAGTTAACTATCTATCAAAGAATATGGATGACTACACTACAGAAAAACAGTGAAATAGCGGCGCTTTTTTTTATATATAGCGGCGTTTTAATACGGCGTCGCTAGAGGCGCCGTTATAACAAACGCCCTTATTTTGCCGCCGCTATACGAAATAACGGCATTTAATACGGCGTCGCTAGAGGCGCCGTTATAACAAACGCCCTTATTTTGCGGCGTCTTTGTCTTAAACGCCGCTAACTGAATAACGGCGTTTAAACACCGTCAGATAGAGACGTTTAGACGCCGTCATACAATTTTTCCGAAATCACTAAATTTTTTTAAAAATAATATATAGCGGCGTCTAGACGCCACTATTTAACGGCGTCCAGACGCCGCTATCTGGACACATTTGTGAAAATTTTACTTTTTTAAATTACATATTGCGGCGTTTGGACGCCACTATTTGGGGGCGTCTAAACGCTGCCATATGCAATTTAACACTATATATTTTTTTAAAAGCAATTAAATATAGCGGCGTTTTATAATGTAGACGCTGCTAAATAAGGGTGTTTTTTTCTATAGACGCCGCTAAATAAGGGCGTGTTGTTCTATAGACGCCGCTAAATAAGGGCGTGTTGTTCTATAGACGCCGCTAAATAAGGGCGTGTTGTTCTATAGACACCGCTAAATAAGGGCGTTTTCTTTTCATGGATACTCCAAATCAGGGCTTTCATTTATAGGAAAATTTAGGGTGAGTGGGAGTGATTTCTATACGATAATAGCACAAAATATAAATTATCAGAAGCTATAATTGAAATGAAATTTTTAAGAATTACACTTAATTAGCAAAGGAAGTTCATTACATTACATCCAAATGGTATTCAAAGTAGCATATATATAAAAATTGTTCTATACACAATTTCACTAAAATATCTATATTGTTCCAGTGTTACATCAACCACACATGATTAAAGGAATTTAAGGAATCAAAAGAATCATATTGTATCTACTTGTTTACCACAACGTGATTGTGCACTGGAAATTGAAGTATTGACAAAAAGGTTACCACCATCGCCATCTCCACCGCCACTAGTATTAACATTTTGAGTGCCCTACTAAAAAATATAATTAGAAAATCAGTTTAGGGTCAAAGACTTTTATACACATTAAATTTGATCAATTATGAAAATGGAAATGTGATTACCTGTGGCGAACTCTCCGTCACAACATCTATAGAATCAGGGAATTTTTGTGCAACAAACATCATGAGCTTATCTAGTTTGGAGGACATTCGAGCATTTTAAGCAGTCAAACGATCAAGCGCTTGTCTCTCCGCTCGTCTCTCTTCTTCAATTCTTGCAATCTCTTGTTGGCTTTGTAATTCCCTTCGCTGCACACAAAAGCCAAAAATAACTTTAAAACAACGAAAATAGCCCATGTCCAATCAAAATGAGAAAAACAGTCCAATATTGTAATATCCAGTTTTCATCAAATTAGAAAGCAGTGCAATTTAAATTTCGAACCTGCATTTCTTCTCTTAGCTGCTGAACCTCTGATGAAGATCTTCCCTTTGAATAGGCCGTGAACATATGAGCATTCTCTTTAAAGATGTCTTTTGGTGTGACCCCCAATCCAAGACATCTGACTCGGCCAGGTTGTTCTTCGCCTAACACCTCAACCAAAATTCTGCTTTCAACTTCATCCTTTGACAAATTCTGTGTATCCTCCGTAGATGCGGTTGTCTGCAATTGTTCTATCCTTTTCTATAATAACAATTATAAATAACCACATATCAGAGCCACTTGCAAACATAAATAATACACATTAAATGACCACAATTGCTTCATTTAGAATTGGAAAACTCACCAAAACATCCCCGACTTTTTTGTTTACGGGTGCTCCATTGCTTCTTGTATGCGTCTTCTTGTACACGTTAAGACGCCCAACATCTTCTCCTTTTTTTTCTCTATAAAGAAATCCATTGAGAATTTGCATGTCATAGGAGAAAACAATTTGTTCAACTTGTTTAAATTTAAGAACAAAAGTAGCAGTAGCAACCAAGATTAATATTTACATTCTTTAAAAACACAGCAATGTAAATTACTTACCACCTCATTTCTCAGTCTCGCAAAACTTTTTGAGCCTGCAGTATGAAGATTATGTTGACATTTTCGGCTCGCTTTTCCTACTTTCTCCTTTTTCTATTAACAAAAATGGATAATGTTAATATACCAACAAGAATAATGTACCCACAAGAATGCACTTTTTCTACAAATTTAAATAGTAATAAGATTTACCTTTCCTTTTGTTGAGTGCCAATATTCTGCCATGGGATCAAAAAGGGTTGCGGGTATCTTTGGATCTCTCGTAGCTTTGGTCGCATCAAGTGTATCTCTATAGAATTCTTTCTTCAATTTATGCTTGTAGTCCCTCCATTTTTTTCCCATATTCATTTCTAGCCATGGGTGTGTCTCAAAGTCAAAACGAAATCTAGTCTGAAAACATAAACAATAATGCAGAAAAATCAGATTAACAAAACGGTTACACTTTGAATTCAAATATGGAACACAAACACAAGTTATAACTCTATTTGGAAAGATGCAAACTAAGTTACATACCTTAACATACTCGACCGCATTATCTTTGACACCGCGAGAATAAGTATTCCATGACTGTGGACTCATTGGAAGCCATACTTGATCCCGACCCAACTTCCCTAAAAATCCTCCAAGGAGTTTACTTTCCTCTCCAATAGGTTGCCCCAATTCATTGGCTTTAACAATAACTTTGTAGGGAGGCCTTTCGGTCCAGAGTTTATTCAAATTTGTATTTACTTGTTTCTCCACTCCATTGTCATCAACTATCATTAAAAATGAGTTAGTAAATTATAAAAAAAAATGTTTCAGAAAATTGGAGGTCAAATAGATTATGGTTTTAGTGGAACACCTGTGACGGTCGTCATATAATATGAATGAACCGGCTCAGACTGCACAGAAGTAGCATCATGACTGGTGCTCGGATGAGAATTATTAGCAGAATCCCCCGCTGCATTAAGCGCAGCCGAACCGACCCGGGTCGAAGTGGGAGGATCCACTGCTGGGGTCGAAATGGGAGGATCCACTGCTGGGGTCGAAGTGGGAGGATCCACTGTTGGGGTCAAAGTGGGAGGATCCCCTGCTGGGGTCGAAGTGGGAGGATCCACTGCTGGGGTCAAAGTGGGAGGATCCCCTGCTGGGGTCGAAGTGGGAGGATCCACTGCGGCAACAGTCGTACTAGGGAGAGCCGGACCAGCAACATCCTCTCCATTTGCTGCCTCAATGGGGTCGCCATTTGCTGCTAAATCCCTATTAACAGTAGGTTCTTCTCGACACAGCCGCTGAATTGCTTTCTTTGAGTTGATTATAGCAGTTGGACCTTTCGGTCTTTTCCTCTTCAATAGACCTTTGGGTTTGCTGCATAGTAGACAAAAACCAAACAAAGATTAATTAGTTACAATAACACGAATACATATAACAGCAAAAGCATAAAAAGTTGTCATATAACGGATTGCTAACCTTGTCTTGCAGTTTTGCATTTTAGTGATCCTCCTCGTGAGTTCGACAAGGCAAGTGTGTGTCAAAACAGAAGCTGCACAAATATCACTGTTTTAAATATATCTGTTATACTATAGTGCAGAATATTATAAAACAAGTCAGGATCATGTGAAATGTCCCAACTGTTTTCTACTCATGTGAAATGACTCTCATAAAAACAACTATATAATCCTATAATCAATTACAACATTAAAAAGTCAAAGGAACAAACCCTCTTTGCTCTTAGCCAAATAAACATAGCCAAGGGGCTTGTAAATGTCAAAATTGCTAAGGGTCCATCTTTTATTTTCAGCCACAAAGGTCATTGAAGAAACTAGTTAAAAATGTATATACACAACAACATTAAAACATTTATTTTCCCGACAACTTAACATTTGAAATACATAAATGCACCATACAGAGCAAACAAAATTAACAA
>AWUE01023751.1:0-57174 GCA_001974825.2 Corchorus olitorius
ATTAACTTTATCAGCTTCTTCAGGCCGTTTCATTTCAGGCAACTGAATGAGATCAAATTTCAAAAGTTCATCCAACATCTTAGGGACATCAGAATCAAGGAATGGATATTCCTTCTCTCGCTTTTCTTTCAAGGAAACTTTGATTTTCCCTTGTGAGGATTTGGAATTCTTCTTTTTGGAGTCATTGGTTGTCTTGAAAGGCTTTATGCTCACTGCCATGGACTGTTTGCTTTCGAATTCTTTGGTCACAAATTCGCCCCCTTTGTGTTTCGTTGGTTCTCGAACAAGTGGCTCTTGATTGCCTCCAACTGCGATGCTAAGCTCCATATCATGTGCTTGAGTTGCTAATTCTTCAAAAGTTTTTGGCTTAATGCCTTGAAGAATATATATATCGCAGGGTCCAGTTCATGCCTTGGATGCACATATCCAATGCAGAAGCTTCAGATAATTTTTCTTTGCAATTGAGACTGAGATTTCTCCACCTATTTATGTAGTCAATCACAGCTTCATCTTTGCGTTGGTGTGTGCTTCTGAGTTCGATCAAACTGACAATGCGTCAAGTGCTATAGAATCGATTCAAAAACTCATGTTCAAGTTACTCCCAATTGTCAATTGACCCAGGCTCGAGATCTGTGTACCAATCAAAAGCATTGCCCTTCAACGAGCGAACAAATTGCTTAACCATAAGGTCTCCGTAAGTGCCAGCATTGTTGCATGTTTCCACAAAGTGGGCGACATGTTGTCTTGGGTTTCCTTTGCCATCAAACTGTTGAAACTTTGGCGGTTGATAGTTGTCAGGCATCTTCATGCAATCAATTCTTTGGGAATAAGGCTTTGCATAAGTGTAGGAAAGAGGAGCAATATTTTCTGCTTGATCTTTGATTGCCTCTTTGATGAGTTGCTTGATTTGATCAGAAGAAATACTTTGAAGATCTTCTGCAGCAACTTTGATGGAATTTTCACCAAATTCTTGATCAGTTTTCTTGATACTGTTTTCAGCAACAGTTTCATCAACTTGTTGGAGAATTTGAGGCTTGTCTTTGCCTTTATTTTCAGCAACTTTCATCATTAGAAAGGAAATTTGTTCATCCTTTTCTTTGATGTTGTTGGCTAGTGATTCCACAGCTTTAGCAAGTGATGCAACTTGTTCCTCCAACGAAGCCATCGAAATTTTTAATGATTTGAATATTCAGGAAAAGAGATGAGAGGCAAAGATTGTCCCACCGGGCGTGCCAAAATTTGTAACACACAAAATTTCTAAGTCTAAAAATAAGACAAGAAAGATTGGAGCCAAATAATAATTTTATTGATTGATGAATGTGTGGGTACAATCTTTGGAAATTCTAATAATAAGAGATTGTCCTATGATTCTTCTCCTTCGCAAAATTCTGCTTCAAGATTTGCTTCAAGGGTCAAATGACTTGATCTTGAACTTGATGATAATTTGAAAGTTTGATTTGATATGATTCAAGGGTCGAATGACTTGTTCTTGAATTGATAATTTAATTCAAGGGTCTCAATGACTTGATCTTGAACAAACGAAAATAATCTCCTCCGAATGTGTTGGTGAAGGTCGAAATAATGATTTCTTAAGCTTTGGTGAAGATCAGAATAAGAACATCTGAAAATACTTCAGAGCTTTTCTGCTTCAGAGCTTTTCTGCTTTCTGAATTGTGTGTCAAATAGCTTTGGGGACTCCCTTTATATAGTGGAGGAAATTCCCTTTGCATTTAATGCAAATCTGCTTTACTTGCAAGCAAAGTAAAATCCAACGGTGGATGATGCTTCAGAGAAGCTTCCAGGTAATTTCCTTGGTAATTTCCAGGTGATGACTCACAGATTAATTCTGATTGGTCAAACCATTAGATACTAAAATCTGATTGGTTAGACCATGTGTCATATTTATCTACTAATTTTCTTTAGAAAATATCCAATAAATTTAAGGATAAATTCTTAAAAGAAACTTGTAGAAAATTCTTATTGGGCCGAAATTTCTTGTTCTACAGAGACAAACCTGGGATTATGTTTAGCGGGCCGCTATTTTATTCATGGAGGTAGTCGCGATCTTAACAGCAGCGAGCAGAGCTTTAGCGGCCTCCCTGTCAACCACCATCTTCTTGTCGTAGTCCTCATTGGCGGATCCTCCATGATGATCGACTGTTGACTTGGGTTTCTTATTGGTTACATTGAAGAAGGAGAAATTAGGGCTGGAGCAGAGAGGGCGGTGAAAGAGGAATGGGAGAAGAGAGAGGAAGAGATCAAGAGATGTGAAGGTAAAAAGATAGGGAGGTTTGATCTTGAGAGAAGAGGCGTCTGGTTTTTAAGTGGGGTCAATTACAGAAATAGGCAACAAAGTTATAACAAAAAAACTCAAATAAGATGGACTTAGTTGTAATTTAAAAAGTGAGAAAAGACTAAAACGTGGCGAAAAGGTTGTCTCAAGTTAAAAGTTGAAAAGAGTAGTGAATAATTTCACCAAGTTACCAAAATAATGGGTAGGATATATATTATATATAATACTACAACACTATTACTTATAATTTACTATTTGGACTCGACTTAAGGAATACTTGAACTCGATTCATTTTTACCGAGTTCAATTGAACTATTCAAATAACGAGTCAAACTGAGTTCGAATTTTACTTTACACGATTCCAATCATTCGCGAGTCTTATCAAGTTTTTAAATATTAAAATATTTTCTTATATTATATTTATACATTATATATATTATATTATTTATAAATTTATAAATATAATAATATTATATTTATATTATAATACTATATTATAAATATTATCTATACTAATCTATAATATATATAAAAGTACGAATAAGGGGAAACTTTATGTTTTCTGATTGTACTTTTTTTTTTCAAATATATTTCTAAATTTCCATTATTAAAAAATATTTGAATTATTCCATTATTAAATTAATGAAAATTTAGATAATCCTCATTAATTAGGATTTAACGTGATCAATAGGAATGCTCCACATCATCTGTAGTATCTAAATTTCGCCCAAAACATTCTCCAAGTCGGTTTAGGAGAAGATCAATTATGTCCATAAATTTCAAGGGCAAAATTGTTCACCTATAGGTCTTGAGGAAAACATAAAAGTTGTAGATCTTGGAATCCTCTTTCCAACGGTACCTCATTTGCATTTTTCTGAGCTCTAGATCAAAAGTTATGAATTTTCTTCCAAAACTGCTCTTGTGAAGTCCTCCTTTAAATATGATTTAACAATGCTGTATCAAAGCTGAATCATTACTGCATCATAATTACTGGTTGAACTTGGACTCCTTCTTTGGGCTTCCATATTAACGAGTTGGGTCTAAGAATATCAGATTTAGACTTCATGACATCTAGCTTGGCAATTTGAACTTCATAGACTCAAACGGGCCTAATGGTCTTACTAGGCCGAAATGAGATAAAATCAGTAGTTTCTTGAAATTGAAAATCCAACGTGGCCAGTAGGAATGCTCCACATCATCTGTAGTATCTGAAATTTCGCCCAAAACATTCTCCAAGTCAGTTTAGGAGAAAATCAATTCTACTAATAAATTTCAAGGGCAAAAGCGTCCACCAGAACATCATAATTAGGTATTGAGGTAAACATAAAAGTTGTAGACCTTGGAATCCTCTTTTCAATGGTACCTTATTTGCATTTTTCTGAGCTCTAGATCAATAGTTATGAATTTTCTTCCAAAACTGCTCTTGTGAAGTCCTCCTTTGAATAGGATTTAGCAATGCTGCATCAGGGCTAAATCATTACTGCATCATAATTACTGATTGGACTTGAACTTCTTCTTTGGGCTTTCGTATTAACGAATTGGGTCTAAAAATATCAGATTTAGGCTTCAAGACATCTAGCTTGGCAATTTGGGTTTCATGTATTGGGTCTAAAAATATCAGATTTAGACTTCAAGACATCTAGCTTGGCAATTTGGGTTTCATGAACTCAAACGAGTCTAATGGGCCTACTAGGCCGAAATGAGACAAAATCAGTAGTTTTTCTAAATTGAGGAATTTGGATACATCTAATGGTTTGTGCAATGGAACAAGAATAGTATGCAAACACTTTGACCATAACATAATACAAGCAGAGATTGCAATTGGCCAATATGCTGGAAAACAAGTTTTTCTTCCAAAAATTCGGCTTTTACCAGTAGAAAATGAAGGATATCCATTCCAATTCAAAAGGAAACAATTTCTTATCGGTCTTTGTTTCGCTATGACCATCAACAAAGCACAAGGACAAACAATTCCTAATATCGGAGTATATCTACCACATGTTTTCTCCCATGCACAACTATATGTCGCACTCTCTTGGGAATTTCATTGCCTTCAACGAAAATTTTGGTCAAATTAAAAAATACAAAGAAGTAAAATGAAACATAAAAAAATTGTTGTATATAAAGAAACTCTACTTTCGTAGATGCGGTTGCTTTTGAATAATTGGATGCTTTGACTTATAATTAAATTGATATTTATTTAATATTTGATTTAAAAGTTATTTCAATTTAATTATGTTTTTTTTTACATCTGAACATTTGTCTCAATGGTAAGGTGCATGCTCCCTAAACCGCGAGGTCTCAGGGTCAAGTCCATCGTATTCAACGCGTGTGGGTTTTGTGCAACTTTATGTTGGTTTTGTTATGTTTATTATAGTTTGTTTATTTGGTCATTTCTCATTGGATATTTAGGCATATAAGGAATTATTTGATTGTAGTGAGATTTGAATATTGTAATCCCTAAAAAAGATTATGTTTTTTTCGAGCAATTTAATTATGTTAGATTACAATAATTGGATGCTTTGAATCATAATTAATTTCAATTATTTTAATAACTTCTTACTTAAAATGTGTTCTGCCATGTGCAACGCACGTGAAAGCTAAAACTAGTAACTATAAAAGTACGAATAATGAAAAATTTTATATTTCCGATTGTACCTTTTTTAAACATATATTTAGATTGTCATTATCAAAATATATTAGTCTTCGGTGCACCCCTTGTGATGCACCCAGTTTTCAATGTTATGGACCCATTAAATTCTGACCATTGGATGCAACATCTATTTTCCTGACCGTCGGATATTAAAAGGTTTAACCTGCTAAACCGATTTTAAAAACTTTTGAAATGAATTCGTATGAGGTAGTTCTCGTGATAGATTTTTACATCTTTTTTATTTTTTTTTCGCAATAAAACGATATGATAATATATTAAACAGACAGACTAAAACATCATACAAACATAAGGTTCAGTACATCAAACAAGACTTAGAAAATAAACATATTCCGAGATATGCTAGATACTCTTCTTAAGATACCTCCAGGTGAGGCATCAAACTCAAGTAGAGGATCAATAGCTGGAAAACTAGAAGAGTATACATAAGAAAACTTAGTACTAGCTGCTATATTCGCAAGGAAATCCGCAACAGAGTTGGCTTCTCGGTAGGCAAAATTGAGTCTGATCCCTAAGAAGCCATCCATAAGCTTGAGTACATCACTCCTCAGACTCTCCAGATGAATGGGAACCTGTTGCTGTTTCCTAAATAAGCATAATGAAACAAGAGAGTCAGATTCCACAATAAGTCTCGAGACACCTTTTTCCTTAGCCAGTAATAAACCATGTTTGATAGCTTGAAGCTCTGCAACAATGTTAGTAGTAATACCCAAATAAAAAGAAAAAGCAGACAGCAGTTCACCATTTGAGTTTCTTAAAATACCTCCACAACCAGATGGACCGGGGTTTCCATACGAGGATCCATTGCAATTGAGTTTAAGAAAATTAATAGGAGGTGGAATCCAGGAAATAAAAAGAGTAATATTTTTTGATAGAAAACTTGAATCACATGGTTTTTCGGTGGCAAAAGGGAGTAAGAAATACAAAGATTTCCTTTTGAAATCATGTTCAGAGAAAGAAGCATTATTAAATAAAATCTCATTTCTAAAAACCCACATTTGCCAAAGTATAAAACCAAACCAAACTGTTTGAGGGATCCATTTGGTGCCCAACGGTATAAAAGTACTTGAATTAGTCAAAGCTCTAATAATTAGAGTTAGATGTGATCTAATCGAGTCCCATACCAGCGGAAGAAGTTTCCTGAGTGTATTATAAGTAGGGCAGCTATTAATAATGTGATCAATGTCTTCTATATTTGAGCAAGAAAGACAAGAGTCATAAGGGATAACATTTCTATTGTGAAGAAAAGTGGCTGTAGGGAGACGATTTCTTGCCAATAACCAGAGGAAAAATTTAATCTTAGGGAGGGTTTTTAATCTCCAAATATAGGACCAAGGCAAGGTTGGATAAATAGCAGCTGATGATTTGGAGATTAGGAGTTAATATAATGATGAAGTAGAGAAGTTTCCTGAGTTCTCTAGGGACCAAACTCTTCTGCCCATCTTAGGTGAAATGGGGATAGGTAATCCAATAATTTGTTCAACTACTATTGGTGGGAGGTGAGGAATAACAGGGGTTAAATTCCATGCCTTCCTTTCCCAGTGAATAAGATCAGAGACTTTAATATCTCGCAAGTGGGAAGGAACCTGAAATGTTGTTAACTCATTTATAGATGTCTTTCCTAACCATATATCCCTCCAAAAAAGTATACTATCTCCATTACCTAAGGACCATTTGAGATTATGTTTAATTAAATGAATGCATTTAAAGATACCTTGCCATATACACCTTTTTTTATTTCAACCATTGATATCAATACATTTTTTTACTTGATTTATTTTTTTTCTTTAACATTTTTAGGCTGAAATTTTTTTATCCATTATATTGCTTTCTTTTCTTCTTCGTTTTTTTTTTCTTTAAACATCCCCAAAATTCAGACGCCTGCGCCTGCCGCCATCATAGGCGGTGATGAATCACAGGGAGGCATGGCTGCTGCTAGTTTATTAGAGTTTGGAGAGATCTAAATCGAAGAAAAAATGTTACTCGTTCAACCACTTATCAATTCTTCTTCAAAAATTTTGCTCTTGTTATTATTATTATCAATAGCTGAATTAGGGTTGCTGCCAAAGTAAGTTGGTGAATTTGCAGCTACGTTGAGCTCATGAAGAAGTGGATCTCTCATGGTGGAAAAAGGGTCGCCGAAGTTGTGGTTTATTACTACTCTATGATCATGATCTTCCAATGTCGACAACGAAAAATTCAATGGATAGGAGTCGACAGAAGGGAATCCATGCTGCTGGTTTTGCCGGGTGGAAGTCGCCGAAGGATTAACATCCAAAGCAGCTTGATGACCAGAGGCTCCTCCTCCGCCACCGCCACCACACCCCATCGGACCACAACAAACTATATTGTTCAAATCACCTTGATAATTCTCCATTTGTAACCCAAACACACTGCACATGCTATTTCCAAATATTGCAAAAGATTAAAACATGTTGTCATCAGAAACTAAACAAAAACAATTTGGGGATACTGAATTTTGCATTTTGTTTAATTATTAGATGACACAAAATTGATATAGACGGAGTTTATTCAATTAATTAGGATGAAAATATGGATTAAAACACGTTTAAAGTCAATTTTGGGCATATAAAAAAAATGTCAATCTCTAAAAAATTTGGGGATGGTGCATATAATTATTTGGGGATGATGAGAAAGGATTTGGGTATAAAGTATATCAGTTTGGGGATTCTGAATTTTGTATTTTGTTTAATTATTAGATGACACTAAATTCATATAGACGGGGTTTATTCAATTAATTGTGATGAAAATATGGATTAAAGCACGTTTAAAGCCAATTTTGGGTATATAAGAAAAAATGCCAATCTCTAATGAATTTGGGGATGGTGCTTATGATTATTTGGGGATGATGAGTAATATCAAGTGTAGAATACCTTTTAATCTATCTTCAAGAATGTCTAGACATTCAAATAACTTGTGCAACAATACATCTTGTTTGCATTTGAAGTGATCCTTTTTTTTAGCCACAACATTTGAAGTGATCCTTGTCCAAACATGTCCCCTTTAATAATGAATTTTTTCTCCCCAATAAGGTGTTTTTGAACAAAGTTTAAGAAGTCCTACTCACGCCGGATGTAACGTAGGAAAAGTATGTTTGAGAAGAATGTATTATTGTATGTCTATTTCAATCAAACTCTTATATTTTGAACAAACTTTATTTTCATGAATGAATGGTTATATATTATAGTTGAAGATTGCATATCTAGTGATTATGATGTGTTATTTGGAATTTTTGCCTTGTGATTAGATAGTATATAGCATGAATATTATATGCGTATAGATATATTGTATTGAATATAAATTGTTTGAAAGGTTTAATTTGAGGCATACGCAAAATTCAGCATCCCCAAAGTGATATACTTTATACCCAAATCATTTCTCATCATTCCCAAATAATCATAAGCACCATTCCCAAATTCATTCGAGATTGGGATTTTTTCTTATATATCCAAAATTGGCTTCAAACGTTCTTTAATCCATATTTTCATCCTAATTAATTGAATAAACCCCGTCTATATGAATTTAGTGTCATGTAATAATTAAACAAAATGCAAAATTCAGTATCCCCAAACTGATATACTGTATACCCATATCATTTCTCATCATCCCCAAATAATCATATGCACCATCTTCAAATTTTTTAGAGATTGACATTTTTTTATATGTCCAAAATTGACTTTAAACGTGATTTAATCCATATTTTCATCCTAATTAATTGAATAAACGCAGTCTAAATGAATTTAGTGCCATCTAATAATTAAACAAAATGCAAAATTCAGTATCCCCAAAGTGATATATTTTATACCCAAATCATTTCTCATCATCCTCACATAATCCTATGTATCATCCCCAAATTCTTTAGAGATTGCCATTTTTTTATATACCCAAATTTGGGTTTAAACATGTTTTAATCCATATTTTCATCCTAATTAATTGAATAAACCCAGTCTAAATGAATTTAGTGCCATCTAATATTTAAAAGAAATGCAAAATTCAGTATCCCGAAAGTAATATACTTTATACCCAAATCATTTCTCATCATCCCCATATAATCATATGCACTATCCCCAAATTCTTTAGAGATTGACCTTTTTTATATACCCAAAATTGGGTTTAAACGTATTTTAATCCATATTTTCATCCTAATTAATTGAATAGACCCTGTCTATATGAATTTAGTGTCTTCTAATGGTTAAACAAAATACAAAATTCAGTATCATCAAATTGACATACTTTATACCCAACTCATTTCTCATCATCCCCAAATAATTATATGCACCATCTCCAAATTCTTTCGAGATTGACATTTTTTGTACTTACTTTTCAAGATTATATTTATATTTAAAGAGACTTTCTCATAGACTATTAGATTCAAGGATATTTCTCATACTTTCTTTTTTTTTTTTGGCTAAAGGTATCTTAGGGCTTTTAGTCCAACACTAATATCTTTAAGATATTAATAATAGGGTCAATATCTTTGGTCATTTTGATGCCTCAAAATGAAATTTTCAATGAATAAAAATCAAAGGTAGAAATCAAATTTTGAATATACCTAAAAAATCAATTTTCAATATTATCAAGTCCATGATTGCTTGGTAGAAATTGCTCACGCCCTGGCTCTATAAGCCATGCATTTACAAATATTATTGCATTTTTTTTGGAAATAATATTATTGCATTCTAAGGAATATCATATCAGTTACATTACTATCTTCGACCGATTTTCTTGAGACAACAGGGATTGGTGGACCGTGGAAGAAGCCGAAGTGTCCTTCATAATAGCTTGATGCAGGGATGATTTTGATGTTGAGTATGACGAGGCTGTCGTGGTGCCGGAAGGGGCTGTGGTGAATCTGGTGATCTATCTAGGTATTCTATATTTAGGTTAGGGCTTAAAGAAAAAACGAAGAAGAAAAGAAATGGTTAAAAAAAATAGAGAATAAAAATATTAGAGAAAAAAAAATAATAAATCAAGTAAAAGAATGTAGTTGATATCAACGGTTGGAATAAAAAAGGTGTAAAAATCTATCACGAGGACTACCACGTACAAATTCATTCCAAAAAGTTTTTAAAACCGGTTTAACAGGTTAAACTTTTTAATATCCGACAGCCAAGATAATAAATTTTACATCCAATGGTCAGAATTTAATGGGTGCATCACATTGAGAGGTGGTGCATCACAAGGGGTGCATCGGAGACTACACCATTAATTATTTTATTATTAAATTAAAATATATAAAATTACCATTATTAAGATTTAATTTCAAAATCTTAAATACAAATATTACGTTTAATTAAAGAATATACTAAAGCAAAATTACTCTAAACAACTAAAAGTAATGTGATATTAATTGGGGGTTTAATTGGCTACTTCAATCTTAGGCACGATGTCTACAAGATTTGGAGTTCTTCAAACACTGCAATGTGATGCCAGGGTGTCGCCTTATCTATTCACATCACAACTTTGGTGGATGGTATGCACAATTGATAAACCGACATGGCTGTGCGTAGAGCTGGCAAAATGAATTTGAAACTCGTCTGAACCCGTCCGTGCTTGAATCTAACCAAACCAGAGTTGACAAAAGGAAAAAAAATCAACGTCCCGAATCCGACCAAATCTGAAAGTACCCGAGCCCGAACCCAGCTCGATTCCGAACCCGAAATAATTTCAATTCAAAGATAATATATTAAATAAAAGATTGTATTGTTTATAAAAAATCACATTTCCTTTTAATATTAGATAAATTAATACACACACACATATATATATATATAATAATAATAATAATAATAAATTCATATAGTTATGGTCACAATTCATTAATCAATAGAAAAAAGTACTAAAACTATGGAATATTTTTATATAACTTAAAGTAAAAGACTAAAAAGTACTATGTAGTATAACTTATTAAAGTATAATTAATTAAATATATGAATATTTTTTTTGGTTACAAGGAGGGAATTCAGAAAAGCAAAAATCAAATAACCATCCTTGGAAAAACTACACCAATTGCATCTGCCATAACAAGTTAATTACGCCTGCTGGTGGAGTATTATATATCATCATTCCCTCTTGCCTATCTCCGATACTCTTTGCCTTGGAATGTGGCTAATTTTCCATGTCCAATCTCTGCTCAAATATTCCCTTATTTTTTCCACCACACAAAATAAGGGATGGTTCTTGCCAACTTTTTTGATCATGTTAATCGAAGTAGCCGAGTTAGATTCAATTTCAAGGAGTTTAATATTTCTGCTCCAAGCGAGTGCTATACCTTGTAACAGGCTCCACAATTCAGCAAGGTCAACGGAGCATTTCCCTATGTCTTGTGAGAACCCCATAATCCATTCTCCATAGCAGCCTCTAATGGCACCTCCGATAGCCGCTTCATTTGCTTGCTTGGTTCCAGCTGCCATCAGTATTCAATTTGGCCCAGTCCTTGGTGGGTTTTTCCCATCCCAATAACACCTCTTTTTTTAATTTTCGGGCTACTGAAACAACCAGTGACATCCACAAATTCCTTGATGGTTTTTCCAATGATCTCAAGCTTAATACTGACCAAAATTGTTGTGTTTGCAATGCTGGCCTCATTTCTCCACTTCCGAATTCTCCAACAGATGACTCCAAAAATCAGTCCCCAAGGCCAGTCTCCAATTTTGGCTTTCTTCATTTTCAAAAAATTCAGTTTCCACCATTCTTCCTTGGAAGTAGTGAAAAATCCAATGCTATCCTCTCTCCCCAAATAGTGCTGCCAAATTTGTTTCGCTTCAGGGCGGTCTCTTAAGGTGCGTAGCAAGTCTTCACAATGCCACCCACATATTTTACAACTCATATCTTCAGCAAGGTTTCTGGTCCTTCTGTTCAAGTTGTGCATGATTCTGTCTTTCCAGGTTAGCCATAAGAAGTTTCTCATTTTCGGTTGACATGACACTTTCCATATAGCTTCTGCTATGATTGACACTTTCAAGATGAGTTCTAGATTATGAAGGCATTGATTGAAGTTATCTCCATAGACAGTGAAGTCGTCCATGAATACTTCCATCTTATCTCCCACAGAATCTTGAAAGATGCTCATCATACACCTTTAAAATATCGCAGGTGCATTGCATAAACCAAAAGGCATTCTTGTATAGGCATACGTACCAAAAGGGCATGTAAAGGTTGTCTTCTCTTGGTCTTCAGGCGCAATTGGAATCTGGAAGTATCCTGAATGCCCATCCAGAAAACAATAGTAGGCTTTGCATGCTAACCTCTCCAACATTTGGTCCATGAATGGCAATGGAAAGTGGTCCTTCCTTGTAGCAGAGTTCAGCTTTCTGTAGTCGATACATACTCTCCATCCATTCTGCAGTCTTTGTGGAACTAGCACTCCATCCTTGTTTTCCACGACGGTGAATCCAGATTTCTTGGGAACTACTTGGACAGGGCTGACCCATTTACTATCTAATATGGCATAAATGAGACCAGCTCCAAGTAATTTGAGAACTTCTTCCTTGACAACTTCAGCAAGGTTTGGATTGAGTCTTCTTTGTGGCTGTCGAACAGGTACTGCATCATCTTCAAGTCGAATCCTATGCATGCATACAGTAGGACTTATTCCCTTGATATCAGCTACAGTCCATCCAATGGCTTCCTTGTATTCCTTCAAAACTCTGATGAGTTGTTCTTCTTGTAAATTATTCAATTTACTTGAAATAACAACGGGTAGAGTCTCTTTGTCTCCAAAGAAAACATATTTCAAGCCTTCAGGTAGTTGTTTTAACTTGACTTCAGGCGGTTGAATGATGGATGGCAGGGGTGTTGGCGTTGGCTCCAAACTGATATAGGCGACTGATGTTTTTTCTTCAACAGCAAGTGATGTCTCCAATTCTCCTGATGGTTTCAGCTACATCTTCAAGCGTCAGGATTTCTGCTTCCTTGATTTCTTCTTCATCCAGGCTTTTTGCAAGAACTAGTTCAAGTTCATCTTCATATTGAAGTGATTGAACTTGTTCAGAGCAAGCTTCAACTGCATCGATTGCATAAATAGAATGGATCTCAGCAGGAGTTTTCATGGCTTCATTTATGTCAAATTTGATAATTTCACCATCAAATTCCATGTTGAGTTTTCCATCTTTCATGTCCAAATTCGTGCTGGCTGTTGAAAGGAAGGGTCTTCTTAACCGCAACGGCAAGTGAGGTAGATGAAGATCATCTTCACTCATCTTCAGAACGTAGAAATTTGCAGGAAAAACAAAATCTCCTATCTGCACTAAAACATTCTCAACTAAACCTTCAGGTTTAATGTTAGTTCTATCAGCAAGTTGCACAGTAAGATCAGTTTCAATCATATGTCCTATTTTCAATTGGGAATAGATAGAAAAAGGCATAATATTAATTGAAGATCCAAATTCACACATAGCTTTTTCTATCTTTTCCTTCCCAATTTTACAAGGAATAGAAAAAGATCCTAAATCTTTACTTTTATGATGCAATTTTCTCTGATAGGTAGCAGATATATTCTCATTCATGCAGGCATATTTTTCAGAAAATTTTATTTTAGCAGTGCATAGATCTTTGAGAAAAGAAGCGTACCTGGGCACTCTTACAACTTCAGCAAGCAAAGGAATATTTACCTCTGAATTCCGAAGTAAATTGAGTTGTTGTGCAAACCTTTGAGGAAACGGTGGTGGACCATAGATGGTTTCCATCTCCTTCATCCCTTCAAATCTTGATTTAGGTCGAGAAGCTCTTGATGATGAGTTTGGTTGCTCCTTCTTGGGTTTGGCTGGAATCTCCTCTTCTCTGGATTCTTGAATGTTGGATACATCAACTGATGGTGGTTCGGCAGAGAAAGCAGGTGCTGGAGGTAGTGAAGTCGCAGGTGGAAATGGAATATCAGATAATTCCATGTCTTGTGCTTGCCAAGGTTGAACTTCCTCCATAGACTTGATTCCGTAACCTCTTGTATTTTCATTCACATGTCTTTGTGGTACATATGAATGATTTGGGGTAGAAGCTTGCTGGATACTCATGAAGTCGGTAAACATCTTTGCTAGATTTCCGCATTGAGCAGTTAACTCCTTTAACTCCTTACGGATTTCTAATATCTCTGACTCCTTTGTCGTGTCAGCTTCATTGGTTATGCTGAATTGGTGAATGTTCTCGGTCATGGTATTGAGCAGCTTCCTTGTTTCTTCAGGTGTCTTGAGTGTAAGGCTTCCTCCACTTGCAGAATCAATGTATGTTCGATCTTCACAGAGAAGTCCATCATAAAAATTCTGAATTAGAAGTGCTTCACTCAAGTTATGATAAGGGCAACTGGCACAAATCTCGTTGTATCTTTCCCAGTTTTGGTGCCACTTCTCGTCAGGTGATTGTTGACAAGAGTTGATTCGTTTTCTGACAACAGCTCGCTTTGTTTTATGGAAAGTACTTGTTCAGGAATGCTGTCTCCAATCCCTTCCAAAAAGTTATGGATTTCGATGATAAGCTTACAAACCAGCTTTTCGCTTTTCCTTTAAGAGTGAGTGGAAAAGATCGAAGCTTAGCTTGTTCTTCAGGCATCCCAGTGATTGCAGCACACTTGATGAAGAAACTTTGCAGGTGCTCATGAGGTTCTCCTCGAAAAGTCGGCAACATACGGATTACTCCTGGCTTCAGTTGGTATGTCATATCCATGGCTGGATAATCAATACATAGGGGCGGCACTTCACATTTGAAATTCAGCTCCCTTAACGAACGTGGTTGCTCCATTGAATTTTTCTACAAAATAAAAGAAGATCAAGTGCAAATTAAAATAGAAAAAGAAAGAGAAAGAAAAATAATTCGCAATCTCCCCGGCAACGGCGCCAAAATTTATGATCGGTCGTCAGCAAATCATAAAAATAAAATCCCAACAAAATCCTAACTAAAGCAGATAGGACAAGTAGGGGTCAAACCCACAAAGAGAAAGGTTATTTATCATTTTTCTTAAACTAATCAAATAAATTAAAGAGAATTTTTATAGTGAAATTAAATCTAATCTAACTAACAATTAAAATCAACTAAGGAAGCAATCAAGAAAATAAAAGAAAACAATTAACAAAAAAACAGTGAATAAACAAGAAAACAATTAATAAAAACCTCCAACATAGAATTAATATCCCTCTTGACAATTATAACATGGATCATTGATATCTAATAATTATGAAATCATGGAATAGCTTGTTGGAATTAAAACCTAAATCATCTTAATTAGATAAGATTACTCGTCAAAGCTTAAATTACCCCATTCTTCCTCCTAACTAATCAATTAGCCGTCAAGCCTTAAAGATTTGCTAGGAATCAAAGCATTAAGAACTAGTAATTTATACAAGCACAAAGAACAATTTCTCACTCAACGTTCCTTATCTCCCTTGGAAGGAGCTTCCGCTCTCAACCAATTGCTACAAACAACCAAGCCTGGACGTCAATCCGCGACTTGATCTAGCTAATGTTAACTTAATTTATCAAGAAAGTGCCAGCTCAATCAATCAAAACAAGCAACATAGAATTAAAACAGACATCAAAGGAATACTCTAACAATTATCATATATAAGCACAAAATCTCATCATTATATAAGTCGAGAGATCAATTAAATTCTACATTGGAAAAAAGAAAAGGATTACTCGCTCATGAATTGAGTGAGCATCCAAAGAATAAGAAGAAAAACTTATCTTATGGATGAGAAGAGAAGGGGGCGGCGGCACTAGGGCTTTTGTCCTCCAATTCTTCAACAATTCTACCAAATACAATTTCTAGATCTATATGTACTAAAAACCTAGACCTAAGGTGGCTATTTATAGTGGAAATAACCCTCAAGACTCCAGCTCTAACTAGGAGAAGACTCTAGGACGGTTTAGGGTCTAACTTAGACTCCAAGTTAGATTAAAAGTCTTTCTAGAGTAGAATCCAAGTCAGACTAGGATCCTGGAATTTTCTGGATGATAGTAGAGACTTCAACAGCATTTTCGAGCTTGAAAACGACAGAAATGGGTCTTGGACTTCAAAGGAAAGTTGTAGATCTCAGAGTCAGCTTTCCAACGAGCACTCATAGGCCTCAAACGGATATCTGAGCAGAAAGTTATGATTTTTCTACCAAGATGGCGCTGAATCCTAATCCTGTCAGGACTAGAAGGGGGAATAAGCGGGAATTGGATATTTTCTTGGACATATGCGGCACAAATTGGGTTTTTAATTCCAATTGTGGGTTTACATGGGCTGAGTATTATCCCATATAACATATCCAAAATTCCAAAGCTTCCGGGCTTAATTCATTGCTTGTCTTCAATCTTTCGCAATTAAAGCTCCAATCTTCAATTCTTGCTCCTTGAAATAATTCTTCAAAGTCTTCAAATCTTCAAAATTATCTTCAATGAGTCTTCAAACACGAGTTTCGAATCTCCATATCTATACTTAAAATTGCTATGCTCAAATCTGTGTAAAAAGTCATCAAAATAGCTCCAAAAGAAGTGAAAAATAACAATTTCTCAATTTCACATCACTTAAGAACTCAAAACACAAATATCATCAAAATAACATATATTTAAGCATAAATAGATCCAAAAACATGACAAAATAGCCATAAAAATAGGGTTGTTTTTGGCTCAATCGTCTAGCCTTGAAGAAGAACATATGATGTTGATATCTTCAACAATTGAATCTGGATTCTTCGTAATTTAAAGATTGGCATGAGTAAGAAAGGAGTTAATGGCGTTAAGTGCCATCTCCAAATCCAAATTGGATGGAACTTCATCAGATTCAGTTGCTGCTCCTTTCACTGCATAAAAACAAAATAGTCAGAAAAGCATGCAAGACATGTTTGATTTATTTTTGTTTTTATTAAATTAATTATTTTTGGCAATTATTTTACATAATATGCGGAATTAATTAATTAATTCCTAAAATTCCAAAATTTTTGGCTTAAATTGCAAATAGGCTGAAACCTATGGAAACCCTAGGGACTAAAAAGCAATTTTGCCGCCCCATGCAATTAGGGTTTGCAGCAAAATTAGGGTTTGGTTTCTCTTCTAATTTTGATCATAATTTCATGCAATTAACTATATGATTTTATGAATCGATCTAATTTGGTACAATTTTTGGCAAAATTAGGGTTTATGCCGAAAATTGAAGGCAATTTGGACTATACCTAGGTCGAATTGTTTCAAATTAATTAAATGAGCATGGCAACATGTTCTAAACCCTAATTCTTCATCAATTTGGCATGCTTGCATGGTGAACCTATTCGATCTAGGTTATGCCGCATATATGCACCAAATTAGCTCAAATTTGAAACAAAATTGAACAATTAAAGCTTGTACCTTGTGGAGATGCCGAATTGGGTTTTACCACCTTTGATTTCAATGATGCTTGAGCATAATTTTGAGCATAGGGGCTGCTGGCCGAAGTTGATGAATTTTCTCTTCCTTTGGGCGGCAATTTGACAACATCAAGTGCAGTTAAGCTTTGACTAGTGTTGCTTGATGATGGTGATTATCATTTAGAATTGTTTTGGCCATGAAAGTTTCTGTTTTGAGGCGCCATTGATGCTTCAAAGTTGCTGCAAATTTCGAACTTGGCTAGGGCAAGAGGAAGGTCGACGATGATAAGCCTATAGGAGGGGTCAAATTCGGCCTTGCCTATATATAATCAAGCCCAACTCCTTTTCTTTAAGGAATTAGGCTTGAAGGGGGCATTGTTGATACCTCAATTACACTTGAGGGTAAATATGTCATTGATAATGTTAGAACAAAATGTGTGGCTCAGATTTAATCTAAAAATCTAAGCAAGGTCAGATTTGATGCCACCATTGTCATAATCAAAATAGGAAAGTAATTTTATTTTCCTAATTTCCTATATTTGGGCCGAAAATTAGCATTAAATATTGAAAAATAATAATTATTTTATAATTATTATTATTTCAATAAATGATGGCCAGAAAAGAATTAAAGTCATCTTGTATGATCTTCAATTCTAACGGAGACTTAATTCTTATATGACGACCATCGTAATTTTATGAGATACATAATGCCATGTCTAAATTGGATATGTGGCGCAATATGGCCTAGTCCAAACTGCCCATGCCCAAATTTGATCTCAATTGAATTAAATACAACTTTGTATTTTGTTCAATTAAGGACAAAAGGCGAAATTGATAAAATTGAATGGGCTAGAGAGGTGCGATTTCAACAAGGGTTTTACCATTGTGATCCTTGACTCTCATAGATCATTCTGGCAAAATTTCATCTCATTCTGACTTAAGACGAAAAAATTTATTCACGTTTTTCAATTAAGGACAATTTGGGGTGTGAAACCAATTTCACCATGATAAAGAGCTCAATTTCGACCAAGATTTTTCCATGGTCTTAATATGTTGTTCGAACCCTACTGATACCGGTTGCAACTTTTGCATTTCTTTCAATTGAGGACATGAGCTTTCCACCCCGGTTTAGTCAATTTTGAATCTGATCTCTGTTTTGATAGAATTGAAGGCCAAGAATGGTCAAGTTATGATCAATTTCGTGGCCTAGGAGGTTATGTTCAAAGTTAGGATCATTTTGGCTATTTTGACAGCAAATCTGGCTACAGTGCAGAACAATCGAGACCTAAGTCAGAATTGATTGCGTCAGAAAGGAGGGAGATTGCAGCAATGTCATATTGAATATATGTTGGTCGGCCTTGGAGGATGTCATTGATGGTAGTCAGCCTTGAAAGTCATGTCAGAATCTCTTCGTAGCTTCCAGGACGATTCCTTGAATCGTCAAAAAAGGAAGTCAGTCAAAGCAAGTCAAGTCAGATTGCAACAAATACTTAGTCAGCAAGAAGAAAGGGAACCGTCGGCCTTGGTGCCTAGTCTAGGCTGCCCCCTATATAAAGGGCCTTCCCCCTTCAGTTTTCAACACACTCCTGCAGCTATGAATTTGCTTCGTGCAAAAAACTAAGCTCCGTGCTTATTCTCTCTGGCCCTGCGCCACTTTCTGCAGCAACCCTGCAAAATCTATCTTTTTTCAACACGAGTCAGCATCATTCTTCAATTTTTCTCAACTTCAATTTCGTCTCAGGACGTTAAATCAACTCTCTGCGAGTTTTTCTTCTCTTTCAATTTCGTCTCAAGACGTTAAACATTTAATTTTCTGTTTTTCATATGAATAACAACCAGCTTGTTATTTCAATCTCTTTTTCTTAGGAAGAAACTAAGCTCCATGCTTATTTTCTCTCTGGCCCTACGCCACTTTCTGCAGCAACCCTGCAAAATCTATCTTTTTTCCACACGAGTCAGCCTCGTTCTTCAATTTTTCTCAACTTCAATTTCGTCTCAAGACGTTAAATCAACTCTCTGCGAGTTTTTCTTCTCTTTCAATCTCGTCTCAAGACGTTAAACATTTAATTTTCTGTTTTTCATATGAATAACAACCAGCTTGTAATTTCAATCTCTTTTTCTCAGCAAAAAATCTTTTCAAACGTTTATTTTTCTACAGTCAATTTGGGATCTATGATTTAAATGCTCTGGTGTGACTTTGATCCAGTTTCCGCAATTCATTCGCTCTGATTTATTTTTGTGCTACGCGCACCACCAAAATGTTTCTACAACTTCTTTGTCATTTTCAGTAAAATGACTGACAAGCCCCGCGCTGCTATTAAGTTTTTCGTCAAAAACTACTACCCAAAGAGATTTTTGGTTGCAACAGCTTCAAATAAGAGTTTCTGGAAAAAAGTTTACAATTTGGAGTTTCTGACTTTTAGTTCAAAAACAACTGAAAAAAGTGCTTTTCAAAAGCACGATCTAGATATCATGTTTGGCCCGACTTAAACTTTTTTCAATAGATAAACTGTAAAATACGTTAGGTCAAACATGTACTAATTGATGGTGAAATTATGAGATTTCAATAGATTAAAAAAATATACATGATTGTATTCCTTGAAATGTTTTAAAATTTACTTTGAAATTTACCCTAAATCCCTAATCATTAGCGAACTTCTATTTGTGTTTCTTTTTGTTTTTTGGAATTAAATATCATTTTATAATATATATATATAGAGGTTGTCACTGAGAATCTAGCTAGAGAGTGTTTTTTTCCTATAGAGTTGTATTTATTTAATTGAATTGATGAATTAGGGTGGAAGGGGATGTGGATGAGAGATTGGGAGTGTGTGAGTTGGATCCAGAGAAGAAGATATAATAATAAAGAAAAATAGAAATTAAGCCGACTGAATTTGTGTGAAGATCGGCAACCTTCGAGACTGAAATCACCTTCTTATAATTAACAAACACCAAGCGACAAAAGTTATTTATAGACGACAAAACATCTACCAATCCGACCTTAATTTGATTCAATCTTCTTAAACAGGCCACAAACCTCCAACATCACATATTCATAGCCAAAGAAATGGTATGGGGCCATGGGGGATTCATTTAAATTTTTTTTTTTTTTAAAAGTAAAATCCTTTCTCGTATCGTATCGTACGTATCTCATCTCATATTTACTATTTTTTGACTTGAATCTAAACAAAGTCACGTACTTTGAACAAAAAAAAAAAACAAAGTCACGTACGCATCGAAAGAAGGGAAAAGAAATATCGAATAACATTTTTATAATTATTTGTAAGATGAAGGTTGGCACATAAATAATGCAATCCAATAATTAGCTTAAACGGTTCACCCATCTCTTTTAAGAGTTGGATTTTTTAGATTTAAATTTCAACTCGTATCTGAGCCATCAAACTTTAGTTTAATGGTAGGTGTGCATACTATCTGAAGGTTTTAATCCCATTGCATGTAAAGTTGTAAACTGTATGTGAGATTTGTACCACCTTATGTGTTGGTTTTGTGTCCCTTTGTGAGTTTTGAGTGGTTTTATTAATTTGTTATATTCATTAAAGTAGTTTATCTTTATGAATTCTATGTTTGAGCGTTTGGAAAAATATCTAATTTAATAAGATTTCAAATATTTTATCCTCTCAGGAAAAATTCTATATTACAGTATTACTCCTCTTCCCTAGGGCAACTAAGAATCTAGGTCGGCAGTCATGAGGATCTAGAGAGTGTTTTTTTTGAGAGTAGAATCTAGAGAATGTTAAAATCCAAACAATGTTTATCTCATTTTGGTTTACTTTTAAAATTTAGGGGAACGGCAAGCAATGATATAAAGGGATAATATAATGAATTAATGCATATATGAGGTTGAACGAAAATCCTCTGCCTCAATTTTGGTGTCTCATTTGTGTTTCATCCATCAAATAATGATACGTGTCCCTTTTCAGTTTTTAATGTTATTCTTTGTTTGTGTAATTAAATTAAATTTTATATTTTCATTCTAAAACCCTATGAGGAATGTATTAAAATTTAGGACTAATCCTTATATATAATTATTTATTGTTAATTTGGGGCTAAACCTGGTGTTTATGTGGGTTACTTATTTTATTTTCTTGTATAAATATTACTTGTTAAAACTTAAAAACAAACAAGATATAACACAAGGAACATGTATCATGATTTGATGAATGGGACATGAAGTGGGACACAAAACTTGGGGCAGAGAATTTCCATCCACTATGAGATTAGGCAGTTTTGGAAAGTTAGGAATTATGAGTTTATAATTTTTTATAATAAAAGGAAGCCACGTTTCATGAATGATATCTACATTTGGGAAAGGGTTGAACACTCATCTCTTGGTGGGAAACCAATGAGCTCAAAGCAGCCAACATCAAATTCAAAATCAAAATCAAAAAATGAAAAAAAGAATAAAAGTTTTACTGTTATAGGCCTTTGTGGCTTTGTCTATAAGTGCCATTTGGGTTCATTTAGAATCATAGATATTCTCTTCCCTCATCCGGTTGAATATCTATCCTATTTGGACAAACAAACAACGTACATATATGTAGGGGCGGATCCTCTTTGTAGCTCAAGCCCCCCAAAATTTTTTTGTAGATTTCCTTTTACTATACATGTATATTTATATGGATTTATATTCGATGTATAATGCATTGATAGTGTATAGATCGCATATTGTTTATACCTCAATTTACAATTGAGGGCAAATTGATCTTATCATAATTATAATCAAGATGTGTGGTTAGGATTTAATCAAAAATCCTAAAAAAACTAGGTTTCTGCACCACCCTGATTCAAATTGAATTAGGAAAGTCTTGTAAATTAATTGTAAGGGCTGAAATTAATTGATTATTAAATAAATAATTATTATTTTATTGAATAATTATTATTAAAAATCCCATATGTGTCGCCCCCTACCTGGGTGAGTGGCAGAGAAGGTCAATCGGAAGCAGCTTCCTTTAATATTGTTGCCTGCTAGGGAGGCAAACAAGTAAAAAAGGAAAATTGCTTGTCATCTGCCCATGAAATGAAAAATACCTCATGGATATACATAGCAAGGCCCAAGTCGTCTCCCATACAGAGGAGAGGCCGCCCTCTGCCCTGCGGAGAGATATTTTCCTCTTCCTGCAGGAAGGAGGTAGAGAGCTAAAGTTTGTCAGCAAGAGAAACATCTATGCACGTGAGAGAGGCATGAGATTTTCAACCTCACACCTCCTCCATATAGTCAACCAAACATAGTGGAGAAATCGCCTAGCCTTGTTCCCTTCTCCGGGAGGCAAAACTGCAACTTGTATTTTGTTCCATTAAGGACAAAATAGTAAAACTGATCAATTGAAGAGGCTAGAGGCTGAATTTTCTACCAAGGAGCATACCATGATGATCCTTGAGCTATGTAGATCATCTTGGTAAATTTTCACCTCATTCTGACATCGGAGTAAAAACTTATGCCCGGTTTTCAGTTAAGGACATTTTGGGGAGTGAAACCAAATTCACAATGATAGAGATCTCGAAATCACTTGAGATTTTTTTTCATAATCTTATGGAGATAATCTAAGCCTACTGTTGAAATTTTGGTTAATTCCGAGATCGTTTGCAACTTTTGCATTCTTTTCAATTAAGGACATATGGCTTTCTCACCCCGGTTTAAGCCATTTTCTTAATTAATTATTATTTTCATGATTTGAAGAGCTAAATATGACTAAGTATGAGTAATTTCGTGGCATTGATGACCAAAGTCCAAATCATGATGTCAGTTGGCCACTACTTAGTCAAAATAGCTAAATTCAGCACAAAAGAAGCGAACGAAGGCTTGCTGCAATGAGATAGGAAGAGGAAGGAATTATCATCAACTACCCAGGAGGCAGATATTCATCTCCCATCTAGGCAGAGTGGCGCCCTAGTGCTTATTTTGTCTTCTCCCTAGTAGTTGGAAGCAATCAAAAGAAGGAGGAAACTTCACCGCACCTTCCTGGAAGCTGTCATCTGCATAGGAGGAGGATTTTGCCTTTCTCAGCAAGGCAAGCCCATTAATGCTAAAGCCCATGCCGCCCCCTATATAAATGGAGGCCATTCTCAGGTTTTAGGCAGATATCACTCATCTCAAAACCATCTCTCAGAGATATCACTCATCTAAAAAACCAGCTCCTGAAGCTACAAACTTGCTCCGCGCAAAAAACCAAGCTCCGTGCTTATTTTCTCTCTGGCTCTGCGCCATTTTCACCTTGTTCATCACGAGTTCTTCACTCATACTTCATATTTTCCTTGTTTAGATCTTGTCTCAGGACAATCAAACACTCTTTTAGTGTTTTTCTCTTGTTTCAATCTTGTCTCTGGACATATAAACACTGTACACGTGTTTTTCATTCAGAAATAACAGATCAGTTTGTTATTTTCTTTTGAAATTCAATTGCAATCAAAGCAGATCTCCTAGATCTGATCCAAACAGAGAGAGGCCCATAGATGGAAAGTAGTTCGCTTGCGGATCCAATGATTTAAATGCTCCGGTGTGACTTTGATCCAGTCCCCACAAATTGCTCTAATCTTTTAATCTGCTGCTCCGCGCACCAGATCTAGTTTTTACAACCTCTTTGCCAATTCCAGCAAATTGACTGGCACGCCCCTATGCTGTCATAAAGAATTCTCTGCGAAAACTCTAGCAAGAGATTTTTGGCGCAACATCTCTTTTTGGCACGCCCGGTGGGACAAGCACTTCTGCTCTCCCTCTTTGGCGTCCTCAACCTTCTCTGATCCTCTGCATAGCCGGCGATCCCCGGCTCTCCGTCTCCTATTCTCTCAGCAAGGTGTCCGCCTCACTCAAAGGTCCACACCAAATCACTTTCCTTGACACTTGAAGCAGGACAAGACAACAAATCTCTCCTCCTCTCAATGTCTCAGGGTAAAATTTTCTTTACTTTTTCTTTTCCCCTCCCTTCTTTCTAAGTCCTACCAAGTGGCAAACATGCCACCTAAGGTTTATGAAGGAAGATCTAGCCATGTTATGCAAACCAGAAGCAAAAACGTGGCTGATCCTTCACAATTACCTTTGGAATCTGATTCAAAGGTCTTGATGCAATACCTCACCGAAGCCATGGATGAAATTTCTTTGGCACAGGAGCAAACAATGCAACAGCTTATGAGATCTATAGATCAGATGAGCAAATCTCATGACCAACTTAAAGAGGCTAATGACGCATTTAAGGAGCAGATAGTTCAAGACCGTGAGAACATCCTGGCTTAGATTGGTCAAGTAGAAGATAGACTCAGGGGGCAAATCCAACAGATAGCCCAAGATCCAATGCAAGTTAACCTGCCTGCACTTCTCCCTCCACCTGTGGCGCCACTTGCTAATAATGGTGCCAACCAGGTGAGAGCCCCACCTCAAGTGGAGATAGTTGGTAACAACAATTTACCATCTCATAAGGAGGGAGTAGCAAGGGGTGAGAATGAAGCTGATCTCATCCCTGGACACCAGGAGGCAGTTGATCATGCACTTGACAATGTGGATGAGGAAGTCAACCCAGTTGGTCCTCGAAGTGCAGCCTATGTACCACCCCATGTGAGGAATGGTAATGGCAATGGTGCAAGGAATGGCCAACAACGCCATCCTGCTCCACGCCATCCACCTCAAGGTGTTGATGCACAAGGTCCAGTCAATCAGAACCACATCAGGGAGATGATTGAAGACATGATTGGCCCAGCCTACAGAAGAGTAGGCAGGCCATCGTTTCAGAAGCCTTACCCTGAGGAGTATGATAAAATTTATCCTCTACCTCGTGGGTACAAGGTTCCCGACTTCACAAGCTTCTCTGGCACCTCTAGTGAGCAGACAACTCTGGAACATATCGCTCGCTTCACTATACAATGTGGAGAAGCCAACTCTAGCTACCACAAGCTTCGCCTGTTCCCTAACTCTGTCACAGGTGCAGCTTTCACTTGGTACATCAACCTACCACCCAACTCAGTAAGAACCTGGGAGGAGATGGAAAGGTTGTTCCACACACAGTTCTATAGAACTGAACCTCAGGTCTCCTGATTGAGCTAAATTAGACCCTATTTTTATGGCTATTTCACTATGTTTTTGGACCTATTTATGTTTAAATATATGCTATTTTGATAATATTTGTGTTTTGAGCCTTTAAGTGATGTGAAAACGAGAAAATTGTTATTTTTCACTATTTTTTGGAGCTATTTTGATGACTTTTACACAAATTTTAGCAAAGCAATTTTGAGCATAGATTTGGAGATTCGAAGTTCGTGTTTGAAGACCATTTGAAGATAATTTGGAGACTTGAAGACTTTTGAAGAATTATTTCAAGAGCAAGAATTGAAGATTGGAGCTTTAATTGAAGACAAGTCATGGATAAGCCTTCAAGCTTTGATATTTTTGGATAATATATATGGGAAGATACTCAGCCCATATAAATCATTAATTGGAATTAAAATCCCAATTAATAACTCCTATATCCAAGGAAATATCCAAATCCCGTAGATTCCCGATTCTAGTCCTAATAGGATTAGGATTCAGCGCAGTTTTGGTAGAAAAATCATAACTTTCTGCTCAGATCTCCGTTTGAAGCCTATGAGTACTCGTTGGAAAGCTAACTCCGAGATCTACAACTCTCCTTTGAAGACCAAGACCCAGTTCTGCCGATTTCAAGCCCAAAAATGTCATCGAAGTCATTGCACGAATTCAGGATTTTTTCAGGATCCTATTTTAACTTGGATTCTACTCTAGGATGACTTTTAATCTAACTTGGAGTCTAAGTTAGACTCAAAACCGACTTAGACCTCTTTCCAAGTTAGGATTGGAATTCCTAGGGTTATTTCTACTATAAATAGCCACCTTCTGTAACACAAATCAGATATCACACACACCACACATACCTACACAAACCAATTAGTTTTAGATCTTTTCTTCAAGTTTTCTTCTAGTTTTTTGGGCAAAGGTGCCGCCACCCTCTTTAGCCTTAGAGGGGTGCGACATACCTAGCTATTTTGCAAGGAGATTTCGCCCCTCCAAGGTCTTGTAAGTACTCTTATGCCGCCTATGGATTTTCCCAAATCCATGAGTAGCTAAATTCTTGATACTTCTGATCCTTTGGTGAATTCAAATAATTAAATATGGTGAGATTTCTGTTCTTATAATTTGATATTTTATTCTTGATAGATAGCATGTTAACCTCTGTTTTAATTCTACAATCTTGATCTTCATTGATTTATTGTGGCCACTAAAGAGGTAATTTGAGAGATGGTTGGCTAGATCAAACAACAAGGTTGACGCATGAGTTTGATTGTATGTAGCAAGTTAATCACGCTTGACGACGGGTTAATTGGGTTTGCATGCCAGTGATCAGAATTATCTAGTTGTCGTATGGTTTTATTTATTAAGCATGTGTGAAAGAACTAATAAAAGTTGATCTTAATGCTTTGAATCCTAGCAAATCTTTAAGGCTTGACGGCTAATCGATTAGTTAGGAGGAAAAAGGAGTAATTTAAGGCTTGACGGCTAATCTTATCTAAATAGCATGTTAGGGTTTTCCCTAGACCAGTTATCATCAAGAATTTAATATTGAATTTATCTTTTAAATCAAGGTGAAGAATTTAATAGCATAATTAATTTGATTGTTTTCTACCATTGGTGAAGAAGTATACCCTTAATTATTGTTTTCTTTCTTATCTGCTATAAACTTAGATTTAATTTACTCTGCTTTGTTTTCTAGTATAATTGTTTTCTTCTTAATTTTTATTCTAAACCCTCTGCTTTCTGTGTTGTTTTTTAGAGATTTTAAGGACTGAATTTTCGGATAAAGTCTAGCACCCTTCTCTGTGGGATCGACCCCTACTTACCCTATCTGCTTTAGTTAGGATTTTGTTGGGATTATTTTTATGATTGCTGACGACCGATCATAAATTTTGGCGCCGTTGCCGGGGAAGGAAAATTTTTCCTAGTTTTTTGCCAAGGGAAGGAAAATAGACTCATCTGGAGACGAATCCTGGGAATTTTCTCTAAGTGTCTGCGTTTTTAATCTAAAAAAAAAAATTCATTTTTCTTTTATTTTTCTTTTCTGCGTCTTTTCTAAAAAATTTTTTTTTTGATTTTCCGTTTTTAATTTTGTGTTTTGCGTCAAAGAAAAAAAATTTTGCGCCATAAAAAAAAATTTTTTTTTTGTCCCTGCGTCGAAAAAAAAATCTCTTTATTTTCTGCCTTTAATTTTAATTTTGTTTAAGAACTGTTACTACTAATCAATTTTCTTTTGAGTTTTTTAAAGTTTTTCTAGGAAGCTGCATGCCAAAGACAAGAAGTAGTGGTAAAGAAGACTTTGAATTTATCCAGAGCCAGAAAGAACACTATTTTCGCTAAGGATGGAGAAATCAAGTTGACAACAAGACGAGGAGTCATCCAATTCGAGTTCTCAATCAAATTCTCCTAGATCTGCTGCTTCAACATCATCACAAGACATGGCAAAGGAAGAACCTAAAACCCTGAGAGAGCTTTCTGCACCAAACGTCAATGCACAACGCTTAGCAATTCGATACCTAGATACGACTGCAGATTTTTAGATTAAATCTGAATTTATTCAGATTTTACCGAAATTTCATGGTCTGTCTAGAGAAGATCCTCACCGACATCTGACGGATTTCCAGATTGTCTGCACATCAACAAATATTCAAGGTATCACTAAAGACCAATTCAAGCTAAGAACTTTTTCGTTCACTCTTGTGGATCGTGCAAAAGATTGGTTGTACCTCTTACCAACTGGTTCAATCACATCTTTGACGAGTCTTAAGAAGTTGTTCTTGGAAAAAGTACTTTCCTGCTCATAAAGTATCAAGTATAAGGAAGGAGATTTGCGGAATTAAGCAACGCCATGGAGAAACAATGCATGAATATTGGGAACGTTTCAAGACACTATGTGCGAGCTGCCCCAATCATCAAATCATTGAACAGTTGCTGATCCAATACTTCTATGAAGGACTACTACCATTTGATAGATCTTCCATAGATTCTGCAAGTGGAGGAGCCTTTATAGACAAAACTCCTACCGATGCTTGGACTTTAGTGGAGAACATGGCTGCTAACACTCAACAATTTGGATCTCGAGAAGACTATTCAAGAGAAGGCAATACAAGAAGAATCAATGAAGTCTCTACCCATTCCACCTCACTGGAGCAACAACTTCAAGAAACAAATCAGCAAGTCGCTGCGCTCAATGATATATTCAATGCGAATTTTTCAAGTGTGCCTAAGAGTTCTGGTATTTGTAAACAAGGACACTACACTGATAAGTGCCATTCTTTGGAACATACCGCACAAGAAGTCAATGCTGTTGGAATGCAAGGAGCATATCAAAGGAAGCCTGAACCTTATTGGAGAGCCGAGCAACCAAGTCAACAATATGGGAACCAAGGTAACTATTAAGGAAGACCAATGATTTATCAAAGGCCTAATTTCCAACAATCTTCACAAGCTATCGAGATGCAACAATTTAGAGAAGCTATGGAGATGATGAGGAAACAAATCAATCAATTGGCTAGTGACATGAGTGAACTCAAGACACAAGGTCAACAAAGGATCCCATCACAACCAAAGGTACCTCCTAAGGAGAATGTAAGTGCAATCACCTTAAGGAGTGGAAAAGAGTTGGAAAACCCCTATCCAACCCGTGCCGCACAAGATAAAGGAGAGCCGAGCTACACCAAAGAAGAAGAATTGCAAGTGCCTACCAAAGAAGTCAAGATTGAAGATGAACCCACAAAAGATGGCGCCACCACCAAGAAGACTGCCGCCAACACGACTGATTTAAAGGTAGATGCCACCATTCCTTTTCCATCAAGATTGAAGAAGTCAAAGAAAGAAGATGATGATCAAGATATTTTGGAGATACTTCGAAAAGTTGAGGTCAACATCCCACTTCTTGATGCTATTCAACAAATTCCGAATTATGCAAAGTTACTTAAACAACTTTGTACCAACAAGAAAAGGTTACAAGGTAAGGTAAGTGCTAGAGTTAATGTCTTTGTTGTGCTTCAAAAGAGTTTACCTCCTAAGTGCAAGGATCCAGGTACGTTTTCTATTACTTGTTCTATTGGAAGAAGTGTTATAGAGAATGCTATGCTATATTTAGGTGCATCTTTAACCGTAATGCCTTTTTCTTTTTATCAATCTTTAAATCTTGGTCCTTTGAAAACTACTGATGTGATTCTGTAGTTAGCTGATGGATCTTTGGTTCATCCCAAAGGTGTTCTAGAGAATGTCTTGATTCAAGTTGAACACTTGATTTTCCTATTGACATCTTTGTTATGGAGATGGAATTTTCGAAAGATCAATGTCCTCTTTTATTAGGAAGACCCTTCTTAAGAACTTCCCATACTAAGATTGATGTATTCGATGGTTCATTGACCATTGAATTCGATCGTGATGTAATCCACCCTAGAGTTTCATCTCAATCGCCATTGAATCCTAACAAGTTTGTTTGTGTTGTGAGTGTTAAAAGTACTAAGAAAGGAGTCCGAGAAGAATCTTCATCGATGACATCTGCCCAGATTCCCATAGGAAGACAAAGAATAAAAGACATTCGACAACGCTACAACGAGAATTTCCACCAATTTTGGGGGAGATTTAAGAAGTTGTGTATCGATTGCCCTCAACATGGATTTGATAAAAGAATTCTTATCCAAATCTTCTATGGAGGATTAGGACTCAAAGATCGAGTTCTTGTTGATTCCTTTAGTCGCACTCCAATGTTGAAGAGAACCCCGAAGAATGCATATTATGCGTTTGAAGAATTATCCCGAAGAACGGAATTTTCAACCTCAAAGGAAGAGCAAGAAGCCAACACGCATGGAGTTCAGCCACAAGGAGAGAAGCAGAAGATGGAAGTCAAGGAACCAGAGGAAGAAGCTCAAGGCCATTGATCGGTCGTCAACAATCATAAAAATAAAATCCCAACAAACTCCTAACTAAGTAGATAGGGCAAGTAGGGGTCGATCCCACAGAGAAGGGTGATAGATTTTATCCGAAAATTTAGTCCTTAAAATCTCTCAAAAACAACACAGAAAACAGAGATTGACAGAAAGCAATTAAACAGAAAACAATTAAACTAGAAAACAAAGCAAAGTAAATTAAATCTAAGTTTATAGCAGATAAGAAAGAAAACAATAATTAAGGATATACTTCTTCACCAATGGTAGAAAACAATCAAATTAATTATGGGTTCTTGATTTAAAAGATAAATTCAATATTAGATTCAAGATGATAACTGGCCTAGGGAAAACCCTAACATGCTATTTAGATAAGATTAACCGTCAAGCCTTAAATTACCCCTTTCTCCTCCTAACTAATCAATTAGCCGTCAAGCCTTAAAGATTTGCTAGGATTCAAAGCATTAAGATCAACTTTTATTAGTTCTTTCACACATGCTTAATAAATAAGACCATACAACAACCAGATAAATCTGATCACTGGCATGCAAACCCAATTAACCCGTCGTCAAGTGCGGCTAACTTGCTACACACAATCAAACTCATGCGTCAACCTTGTTGTTTGATCTAGCCAACAATCTCTCAAATTACCTCTTTAGTGGCCACATAAATCAATAAAGATCAAGATTGTAGAATTAAAACAGAGTTTAACATGCTATCTATCAAGAATAAAAATACCAAATTATAAGAACAGAAATCTCACCATATTTAATTGATTGAATTCACCAAAGGATCAGAAGTATTAAGAATTTAGCTACTCATGGATTTTCCTAAATCCATAGAGAGGCATAAGAGTACTTACAGGACCTTGGAGGGGCGAAATCTCCTTGCAAAATACCTAGGTATGCCGCACCTCCCTATGGCTATAGGGGGTGGCGCACCCTTTGCCTAAAAACTAGAAGAAAACTAGAAGAAAAGAAATTATCTATGTGTGTGGTATGTAGGTGTGTGATTTGTGATACATGAGGTGGCTATTTATAGTGGAACTAACCCTAAGAATTCCAATCCTAACTTGGAAAGGAGTCTAGGCCGGTTTTAGGGTCTAACTTGGACTCCAAGTTGGATTAAAAGTCTTCCTATAGTAGAATCCAAGTCAAAATAGGATCCTGAATTTTTGCTGAATTCGTGCAGAAAATTCAACGGCATTTTCTGACTTGAAAACGGCAGAACTGGGTCTTGGACTTCAAAGGAAAGTTGTAGATCTCGAAGTTAGCTTTCCAACGAGTACTCATGGGCTTCAATCAGAGGTCTGAGCAGAAAGTTATGAATTTTCTACCAAAACTGCTCCTGAATCCTAATCCTGTTAGGACTAGAATCGGGAATCTACGAGATTTTGATATTTCCTTGGATTTAGGAGTCATTAATTGGGATTTTAATTCCAATTAATATCTTATTTGGGCTGAGTATTTTCCCATATAAATTATCCATAAATACCAAAGCTCAAGGGCTTATCCATGGCTTATTTTCAATTAAAGCTCCAATTCTTCAATTCTTCCTCTTGAAATAAATCTTCAATGGTCTTCAAGTCTCCAATTTATCTTCAAATGGTCTTCAAACACAAACTTCGAATCTCCAAATCTATGCTCACAATTGCTTTGCTCAAATTTGTGTAAAAAGTCATCAAAATAGCTACAAAAATAGTGAAAAATAACAATTTCTCATTTTCACATCACTTAGACTAAAAACACAAATATTAATAAAATAGCATATAATTAAGCATAAATGGGTCTAAAAACATAGTAAAATAGGCATAAAAATAGGGTCTTTTTTAGCTCAATCAGCCATGATCGAGCTAACTCAGCTGGCCAATGCCCGGCTATGGCCCGACCATCTGTGCCTCATGCCCGGATAGGACCAGTCATGACCGAACCGCGCCGAGACACATGCCGGCCACAGCTCGGCCACCCGAGCCATCTGCCTGGCCACACCCGGACCCGTCCGCGCACCAAGCCCGGCCATCCGCGCCGCTTGCCCGGTTGAAACTGCCTTCCTCTGCGCCTCATGCCCGGCCATGCCTGGCACCACAAGCCCCAGCTGCGCCTCATGCCCGGCTAGGACCGGCCGCAGCGGAGTCAAGTGCCCGACCATGCCTGACCAGCGCTGCATCTTCCGCGCGCCCCACCTGGATAGGACCGGCCACTGCTGCACCATCTTATGCTCCTACCAGGCCATATCCGCCCAAAGTCGCGCCACTACTAAGCCATTACCGCCCATTCACCGTGCCACCACCGGTTAAGCCCGTGCCACCACCGGCCATGCCCGAGCCATCGCCATTCCAAGCCGCCACATCAACTTTGATGAATTCAAGTCTTGATAAAATTCAACTTGAAGTTCTCAAAACCATCAATGATACTCTCAAGATCATTATGGACTTGTTGAAGGAATATACCCATAATTCCTTCACCCTTGAAGAATAATTTCTTTAAGGCAGTCTAGCCAAAGACTCTTAAAGAAAGGCGCTTATTGGGAGGCAACCCAATGATTCCACATGAGGAACCGAAGGAGAGCAAATGGAACTTAATTTGGACGATTGCAAGATGAATTCAAAAGGAGTCAAGTTTCAGAAGCAATGATGGAGCTTATGCCTACAAACAGAGAAGCTTTCTAACTCTATCTTTTTAATTTTCCTTGCATTATTTTGTCTTGATTGATTATTGCTTTGATTGCTTGCCTATTCTTTGATGTGAATTAATTGTTAGTGTTAGTCTTTATTTTCATGCATTTAAATACACCACATGACCATGCATAATAATCAAATCACTCAATACTAACATAATATCAATTGTTTGTGTTCATCTCATATGTGTTTCCACATTGAGGACAATGTGTCTTTTCAGTGTGGGGGAGAGAGTCTGCATGCATCATAATCTTAATATATGCCAATCTTAATATATGCCATAATTTTTTTCGAAAATTTTGAAAATTTTGCATATATTAATTGATTTGATTTAATTATGATTGAAGAATGCATAGAATTTTTAAGAAAGTTTTATTTGATTGATTGATTATAGCATGATATCTGATTTCTTAGATTAGGTATAATTAGAGTTTTGTGATAAAAGCATATTGTTCATTATTTTTATGATTGCCTATTTCTAGAACTTGTGTTTAATTTTTATTGAGATTACAATTATGAAAGTATGTTATGGATATGTCAAGAACAAGTGTGGGGGACTACTTATATAAAAGGGTAGTTAAAAATTGTTTCATAAAAAGAAGTGCTTTCATGCAAGAGGAGAAGAGGTATTTCTGCATACTTTTAAAAAAAATTCAATCCATTGTTGTCACTCTTTTCTTTAACAAAAGGAGTTAGTAACCCTTGGAAAGAGGATAAGAGGCATGGAATTGTAGAAATATTGTCCCTATGAAAAAATAAAAAGAAGGAGTCCTTCTAGAGTGCTAGTAGCCTCAAAAAATGAGAGTTAGTAACCCCAAATCATGAACACTTCGAGGTTAGTAACCTCAATTTTCTAAAAATCAATTACCCTTTGAAAATCTATTATAACCCACATGAAAATCCTTGATCTGTATCCATGATATGCGTTCCTTTGAGTAATGGAGATAAAGATGAAGACATAATTATGGAAAGAAGTAGTTATAGGATTTAATGAATGGTAAGTGATTAGAACTACTTTAATTATGGTTATTTAAGAATAAAGATGTTTGCTATTTGTTGATCTTTTGAATTGAGTGCTCTTATGATTCTTTGTTGTTTTGATTTCATAATTACATTAATCCTTAATATGTGTATGCATTCAAAGTTTTTGATAATTTTTGAAATTTTGATTTGCATTAGTTTAGGATTATAGAGTCTTTTAGGTGTTCAAGTTTAGTGATTTTCATAGTTTTCTACACTAGTTTGTTAGGGACTAGCAAAGATTTAGTGTGGGGGAAATATGATTGAGCTAAATTAGACCCTATTTTTATGGCTATTTTACTATGTTTTTGGACCTATTTATGTTTAAATATATGCTATTTTGATAATATTTGTGTTTTGAGCCTTTAAGTGATGTGAAAATGAGAAATTGTTATTCTTCACTATTTTTGTAGCTATTTTGATGACTTTTTAAACAGATTTTAGCAAAACAATTTTGAGCATAGATTTGGAGATTCGAAGTTCGTGTTTGAAGACCATTTGAAGGTAATTTGGAGACTTGAAGACTTTTGAAGAATTATCTTAAGAGCAAGAATTGAAGATTGGAGCTTTAATTGAAGACAAGCCATGGATAAGCCTTCAAGCTTTGGTATTTTTGGATATTTTATATGGGAAGATACTCAGCCCATATAAATCATTAATTGGACTTAAAATCCCAATTAATAACTCCTATATCCAAGGAAATATCCAAATCCCGTAGATTCACGATTCTAGTCCTAACAGAATTAGGATTCAGCGCAGTTTTGGTAGAAAAATCATAACTTCCTTCTATCCAAAAATCCGTTTGAAGCCTATGAGTACTCGTTGGAAAGCAAAATCCGAGATCTACAACTTTCCTTTGAAGTCCAAGACCCAGTTCGGCCGTTTCAAGCCCAAAAATGCCGTCAAAGTCACTGCACGAATTCAGGATTTTTTCAGGATCCTATTTTAACTTGGATTCTACTCTAGGATGACTTTTAATCTAACTTGGAGTCTAAGTTAGACTCAAAACCGACTTAGACCTCTTTCCAAGTTAGGATTGGAATTCCTAGGGTTATTTCCATTATAAATAGCCACATCCTGTAACACAAATCAGATATCACACACACCACACATACCTACACACACCAATTAGTTTTAGATATTTTCTTCTAGTTTTCTTCTAGTTTTTTAGGCAAAGGTGCCGCCACCCTCTCTAGCCATAGAGGGGTGCGACATACCTAGCTACTTTACAAGGAGATTCCGCCCCTCCAAGGTCTTGTAAGTACTCTTATGCCGCTCATGGATATCCATGAGTAGCTAAATTCTTAATACTATTGATCCTTTGGTGAATTCAATCAATTAAATATGGTGAGATTTCTGTTCTTATAATTTGGTATTTTATTCTTGATAGATAGCATGTTAAACTCTGTTTTAATTCTACAATCTTGATCTTTATTGATTTATTGTGGCCATTAAAGAGGTAATTTGAGAGATTGTTGGCTAGATCAAACAACAAGGTTGACGCATGAGTTTGATTGTATGTAGCAAGTTAATCACGCTTGATGGCAGGTTAATTGGGTTTGCATGCCAGTGATCAGATTTATCTTGTTGTTGTATGGTTTTATTTATTAAGCATGTGTGAAAGAACTAATAAAAGTTGATCTTAATGCTTTGAATCATAGCAAATCTTTAAGGCTTGACGGCTAATCGATTAGTTAGGAGGAAAAAGAAGTAATTTAAGGCTTGACGGCTAATCTTATCTAAATAGCATGTTAGGGTTTTCCCTAGACCAGTTATCATCAAGAATTTAATATTGAATTTATCTTTTAAATCAAGGACCCATAATTAATTTGATTGTTTTCTACCATTGGTGAAGAAGTATACCCTTAATTATTGTTTTCTTTCTTATCTGCTATAGACTTAGATTTAATTTACTCTGCTTTGTTTTCTAGTATAATTGTTTTCTTCTTAATTGTTATTTTAAACCCTCTGCTTTCTTGTTGTTTTTGAGAGATTTTAAGGACTGAATTTTCGGAAAAAGTCTAGCACCCTTCTCTGTGGGATCGACCCCTACTTACCCTATCTGCTTTAGTTAGGATTTTGTTGGGATTATTTTTATGATTGCTGACGACCGATCATCTCCACGGCAGACTTGTCACGCCTCTACCAAAAGAAAGGGGAGTCAGCTGAGGAGTACTTAGCTCGATTCAAGAAGCTAAGGAATAGGTGTCGCACGCCTCTCCATGAGATAGAGTTTGTGCGCCTAGCTCAGAACGGACTTGACATTGAGCTTCGAAAGAAGTTCGAAGGAGTTGATTTCAGAGACTTCTTCGTGATGTCAACCAAGGTGACAAGGTATGAGACTCTTTTACGAAAAGAAAATGAAAGGAGAAGTTCATCTTATGGCACTTAATACCAAGAGCCAAATTTTGAACTGGGGATAGCTGAGGTCAAAGCAGATCGCCCCATTGAGTGTCCATGTCTCGTGAAGGCAGGAGTAGGACACCCTCAGACCTAGGAGAGGTTTGCTGCTATGTACCAGAGACAAGCAGAGAAGAAACCTTATGATGGGAGCAAGACTTACTCATTTGATACTTCAAAAACAAATGAAGTTTTTGACTTCCTACATAAGTCTGGTATGATTAAGTTACCACCTGGACATGTCCTTCCTTCACCTGAGGACATTAAAGTGAGAGAATACTGCAAGTATCATGACTCCTAGAGGCATCCAACCGACAACTGTACTGTGTTCAAGAACATAGTACAAGAAAAAATTGAAAAGAAAATCTTGAAATTCCCTTAGGCGCCTAAGAAGGACATGGGAGTTGACAAAAATCCTTTCCCAGCTCCTATCCACATGGTCGCGTTCAACCTCCCAAAGGATGGACAGCTGGCTAGTAAGGAGAAGGGAGAAACAACTCCCAAGAGGGCGAACTTGGCTCCAAGCACCTCCTTGGTAGGTGACCCTCAACATGAAGGTAAGTCTTATCACCACTCTGCTAAAGCTAAGAAGTTGGTTGATAAAGCTAAATCTAAGACTCTGGGTGTGCATTCAGATCGGCCTTGGAATCCAAACACGGCCGCTGACAGACTTAAAGCACCAAGGAGGAAGCTGGAACTTTTCTCATCTGAGGATGAGGAAGAACCTGTGGAACATCTTGATGCCTCTTCTAGGAAGAAGGTTCAAAGAAAGTTGGTGTTTTCATCAAAGACTCCACTCCAAAAGAAAGAGAAAAGCAGGGCAAAGCACACTCCTAGCTCGGGGGGCAAGCCAAAAGCTTCCTTTCCTCCTCCTGAGCAAAGCAAACGGGAGTATGGAGGACCATCATCAAGGGTGGCGCCATCTTCCTCTCATCCTAGCTCATCTGCCCATCACAAGGTGCAAAAGTCTTCCAAGAGAGAGCACGATCAACAACCACAAGTTGAGGTTCATTCTAAGTCCTTTTCAAAAAGGACTAAGCGTGAGATCAAACCATGGTTGGATCACAAGAAAGAAGATTATCTCCATGCAGCTGTGAGAAAAGAGATGAAGCTGAGAGGTGACCATGCACAACCAAGGATGGTCAAGCCACCATCAGACACTCCCAAGGTTGTGTGGCGAAAAGTGCAACATCCCAAGTACCCTGTTCAAAACAATAGAAAGACTTCGAGAAGACGAGAACTTCGGAAGAGAGCAAAAGCTCGAAGTGAAGAAGTACTGGATACCATGCAAGTTGATGAGAGTGGAAATGAACCTTCAAAGGATCCACCACCTACCAACGAGATGGATATATCTCTCATAGACTTAACAGACATGGGAGTGAAGCTATGCAAGGTAAAAATCCTTTCTGAAGAAGCAAAGCTCAAAGCAAAAGCACTTGAGCTAAGTAAGAAAGAAGTTGAGCTCCAGGATCGAAGGTAAGCCTTGATTGACATAGTCTATGGCAATGAAGATTATTCTTGCCAAGAACTAGCAAGCAAAGGCGCCATCAATGAGGAGGCAGTCCTTGCATACAGAAGATTGGCTATGACAGCATTAGCCATAGGAGATGAAGATGGAGAAGATGATGACTTCGAGATCCGTAGTATTGACAGTGACTCATACTACCACAAGTTTCCTTATGAAGCTTTGTCTAGAAGGCTTGAAGACTGGCCACTACATGAGGCCACTCAAGATCTACTCCACATCTCAGAGAACATGCCACCATGGCAAATATCAATTTTGCTTGAAAAAGCAAAGTCAGATAAGGAGAGGAAAGAGTTCAAAGCTAAGAGATTAGAACATATCGAAGCTGAAAACATCCTCTTCGAGAGACAAGAAGCCATAGATGATGCTGCTAAACAACTCCTTAGGAGGGTCTTCATCGAAGAACTTAACGTGAAAATGGACAAGGCCCCGAAGACCTGTGGACTCCACACTGGGAGGATAATTGCGCCACTCACATGGAGAATGCCATACCAACTTCATCTGATCTGAACATGTGTGATGAAAGTTTGGGAGAAAAGCCTGTCACCATGAGTGAAGAGGAAACATTAGCTGCTGAGGACTTTGACAACAAGTCTGTTGATTCATTGACCTTTGGGCAGTTCATGGTTAATCTTAACCATACTACCATCACTCTGCCATGCACATTTGCTGCTAAATTAAAAGAGCGAGTGGAATCATTTGAGCCACCCTCTCCCTAGGAGAATGAAGATATCATTAAGATCCCTTCAGAATAGGAAGAAGACTCGGGGGGCAACACCTCAGATGATATAAAAGCCATGATCTTCACCAAACCTGATGAAGCAAACACTTGCCACATTAAGCCTCTGTATATCAAGGCACATGTTGATGACATCCCAATCAACATGGTACTTGTTGATAATGGTGCAACGGTGAATCTCATTCCCTATTCATCATTAAAGAAGCTTGGCAAGTGCACTGATGACTTAATTAAGTCGGAAGTCACTGTGAGTGATTTTTCTGGCAATGTTAAGAAGACAAGAGGCATACTGCTTGCCCAGCTAACCATTGGATCAAAAACGTCCCTCTCTGCCTTCTTTGTAGTTGATTCCTCATCAACTTACAACATGCTGCTTGGTAGAGACTGGATTCATTCCAACTGGTGTGTTCCATCATCTTTACACCAACTGCTGATGTTTTGGAATGGTACTGAAGTTGAAGTGGTCAAGGCAGACAACAGACCATTCAAAGTTGAAACCAACGCGGTAGAAGCAAGGTTCTATGATGGACCTACTAGACCGATAAGCTTCATGGGCCAGGACAAGTATGGTCGGCCATACCCATTCATCTCCATTAGAGAAGTCAAACAAGAAGCCTTGAAAGAGGTGATGGAAAATCTTGTGCGGCCTGATGCTTTGATCCCCTTCAAGCCGCTTCCATGTGCTCCTATCATAGAGGAGATCCCATGAATACACAACCTAGGGAGGTTGTGTTGGCCAACGACACCTTGAAAAAGTTGTCGACATTGCCTTAGAGATGAAGCTCCAAAGCTTAGAGGACTCAGCCGCCCCATCAGCTAATGCATCTTATCAAAGTGTAGAAAATACACAAGATGAGATCACCATGGAGGAATTTGACCTTGCTCCCATGAAGTTAGATGATCTCAAGGCTGAGGTACAAGATCCTTTACTTGAAGTGAATCTTGGTACTAAAGAAGAGCCTAAGCCAACCTATATAAGTCAGTTGTTGGCCGAAGAAGACAAGCCGCGCTTTGTAGCCTTGTTAATGGAATACAAAGATTGTTTCGCCTGGGACTATGACGAAATGCCTGGCTTAAGCCATGATTTGGTGGAGCACCGCCTACCAATCATTGAAGGTTACCATCCTTATCAACAACCTCCTAAAAGGATGGCTAATGAGGTCATCCTTAAAGTTAAAGAGGAAGTTGAAAGGCTCCTTAAAGGAGGATTCATCCGTACCGCAAGGTATGTAGAATGGATTTCAAACATAGTTCCTATGATTAAAAAGAATGGTAAGATCAGGGTGTGTGTTGATTTTCGTAACCTGATCTCAGCCACCCCTAAAGATGAATATCATATGCCTTTTGCAGACTTACTGGTAGACGGGGCCGCGCAACATCAGGTGTTGTCCTTCATGGATGGACACAGCGGCTACAACCAGATCTACATAGCAGAAGAGGATGTTCTAAAGACAGCTTTTCGCTGTCCAGGTGCAATTGGTACTTTCGAGTGGGTAGTAATGCCCTTTCAGGTGCAATTGGACTCAAAAACGCCGGTGCAACCTACCAAACAGCCATGAATGCCATATTCCATGACATGATTGGAAAATTCATGGAGGTATACATAGATGATGTAGTGGTTAAGTCACACAACCACCTTGACCACATTGATCATCTAAGGCGCTCATTTGAAAGAATGAGACAACATGGTTTGAAGATGAATCCATTGAAATGTGTTTTTGGTGTTAGTGCATGTAACTTCCTTGGATTTTTAGTTCATCAACGAGGCATCGAGATAGACCAAAACAAGGCAAGAGCCATCATACAGACAAAACCGCCCACCTCAAAGAAAGAGCTCCAACGTTTTCTTGGACAAGTCAACTTCTTGAGAAGATTCATCTCCAACACTGCTGGTAAGACCAAGGCGTTCTCACCACTAATGAAGTTGAAAGACAAGGAGGAATTTCAATGGAATGACAAAAATCAAGAAGCTTTTAGGCCATCAAGAAGTATTTAGCTTCGCCTCATGTATTAGTTCTTCCTAAGAAGAATAAAACCTTGTACCTATATGTTGCAACCACTACATCTTCTATAGGATATTTGTTGGCTCAGGGGTTAGGAAAAGGGAAGGAACAAGCAGTGTACTACCTAAGTAGGACTTTCACTGATGTAGAGACTCGGTATAGTCCTATTGAAAAGCTATGTTTGTCACTCTACTTTGCAGCAATAAAACTTAGACATTACATGCTCTACTTTGATGTCTGTGTTATTTCAAAAACTGACTTAGTAAAATACATGCTATCTCGGCCTCTCCTTAAAGGCCGACTAGGTAAGTGGTGCCTAGCTCTCTCTGAGTTCAGTTTCAAGTATATACCTCAGAAGGCAGTGAAAGGGCAAGCAATTGCTGACCTCCTAGCCGACCACCCTTGTGTAGACTTGGAAGAAGAGTTTGAAAAAACAAACTTCATCATGGAGGTATCCTTAATACCATGGGTACTCAAGTTTGATGGTTCTAGCACTGCTAACTCCGCAGGTGCAGGAATTGTCATCACCTCCCCTGATGATGACTATACCATGATGTCAATCCACTTGGACTTTGATTGTACCAACAATCAAGCTGAGTATGAGGCACTCATCATTGGTTTAGAACTGCTCAGGGAGATGAAAGTATCCACAGTACACATCAAAGGGGATTCTCTCTTGGTAATTAACCAGCTTACCAGAGAATTTAATTGCACAAGCCCATCATTGTTATCCTACTATGCAGTGGTAGTGCAATTGTTAGAAAAATTTGATGATATACGAATAGAACATGTCCCCATACATAGAAATGAATCTGCAAATGTTGTTGCACAGCTTGCATCTGGCCTTGCATTCCAAGATGATATTTGGAAAAAGGTGGTGAATGTTGAGAGGAGGAGCATGCCTTCAACATTTACTAGGGACAATGTGTTTGAAGTGTACAACATGGTATACATGCTTGATGATTGGCGCCAGCCATTCCTTGAATATCTCCAAAATCCATCAATAAGGGTCAGTAGGAGGATAAGGACTTTAGCTATGGACTACACTATCTTAGCTGATGAATTATATCGGAAAGACTTAGACGGATCTTTGATGAGATGTCTAGATCATGAAGAAGCTAAGAAAGTCATCAAAGATGTGCATGAAGGTTTATGTGGTGCACATCAAGCTGGTAGGAAGATGAGATGGCTGATACGCCGTCATGGCTTTTATTGGCCAACCATCATGAAAGACTACATGGAATTCGCCAAAGGTTGCCAAGCTTGTCAGAAGTATGACCCTATATGGAGACTTCCATCAGATGAGCTACATTCTATAATAAAATCTTGGCCATTCAGAGGATGGGCAATTGATCTCATTGGAAAGATCTACCCACCTGCCAAAGGAGGTATCTACTTTATTATAGTTGCCACATACTATTTCACCAAGTGGGTGGAAGCAAAAGCTTTGAATGGCATAGCTCATAATGACATCAAGAAATTCATCAAGGAACATATCATCTACCGTTTTGGAATTCTAGAAACTCTCACTACCGATCAGGGTACTAACTTTGATGGTGAGATCACAAGGAGTTTGGAAGAAAAATTTGGCCTAAAATTCACTAAGTCCACGCCATACTATGCTCAGGCTAATGGACAGGCCGAAGCTTCTAGCAAGGTGATGATAGGTATCATAGAAAAAATGATAAAAGACAAACTCGGTAAATGGGATAGAGTCTTACCTAAGGCTTTGTGGGCATACAGGATGTCACAACGCTCAAGTACTGGTGTGAGTGCATTCAGCCTCACCTATGGTCATGATGCAATGGTTCCTATGGAGCTTTTGGCTAAGTCAGCCAGAGTTGCATTCCAAACTAACTTGCAGTGGTATGATTACAATGATGCCATGATGATTGAGCTTGAAGACCTTGACTCTGAAAGGATGGATGCTTTAAATCACCTGCAAGCACAGAAGAAGAAGGCAGAAAGAAGTTACAACAAGAAAGTTCGTAAGCGAAGTTTCATCGAAGGCGAACTAGTATGGAAAACTTTCTTGCCTCTTGGTTCTAAGAAACGCGGAAAATGGTCTCCCAAGTGGGAAGGACCATTCTGTATCAAGAAAGTACTTAAGAATGGTGCCTACTGGTTAGAAACTGAAGATGGTGATTCCTACAGGAAGTTCATCAATGGGCGCTATTTGAAGAAGTACTATCCAACTGCTTGGGAGTCAAAGTCTGATCCAAATCCTGAGTTCGACATGGAGGTGGAATTAGATGATGTGGCTATGACTCAACTCACAGCCACATGTTTCACCGAAGTATAAAACTTACACGCTTCGTGGACTCAGCCACCCCAATTGCGTTCTTGTGGCTTTAAAATAAAAACAAAATATTTTTATTACTTATGAAGTAATAAAAATGTTAAAATTTTTGCCAATAACCTAGGTGTGTGGCGAAAATCAAAAGAAAAATAAGAAATTCCATCACTAAAATTTTGCAAGTGTTGTGGAATTTAATTTTTCAAAATTTGGCCTTAGTCTAAAGGAGGAGGCCGAATTTTCCGAGTATTTTTGGGATATTTTGCCGAAAAATTCTAAGTATTATTGGCAATTTAATTCTAAAATAATTTCTAAGTATTTGATCTTTGTGGTTTTATTCATAAGACCAAAAGATTAAATTGACAAAGGATTTTGTTTAAATTAGATGGCTAAAATAAAATAAAAGGCCACTAATATTAAAGTTGGCTAAAACTCATTGCCACCAATTCAAAGCAAAAGATAACTTGTTTGGAAATTGAAAGTAAAAACAAAATTCTAAATCACTCTCCTTCTTTCTCCTTTTCAACAGTCACAGGGGGAAAGGTCTCAGGGAGAAGTGATCTCCATACTTCAAACTCTCTATCCATGCTATCCAACAGAGTTCTGAAGAAATCTTTTTCAGCAACAGCTAGGAAGTCATCTTTTTCCTTGAGAAGTATGTTAGCCTCGCAATAGATTTCTTCACACTTGTGATTGGAAGGCACCTCACGCTTCTGGGCAAGTTTGGCTTTTTCTAGCTGAAGAGCTTTCACCTTCGCTAAGTAATCATTGATTTCATCATCAATAGCCAACTCCCTCTCAGAAGGCGCCACTGAATGATACAAGGCCGCAACTTTGTCATCTAGAGTCCTCTGACGAGCCTTGTATCTCTTATGCTTCGCATTAAATTGATCAAAGTGGCTCTAAGTTTGATTATACCTCTTGAGGAAGGCATCAAACAGTCTTGGAAAATATTTCCAAAATTGAGCCTCATCTTCCTCAATTTCGAGCGAACGTGACCAGGTCCAAGCATGAGAATAGATAGCTTCCTTCTGGGCAAGAAGAATAGCGGCATCGGCCTTCAAAGTAAACTTGCAAAGTTCATCAAAGGCTTCTTTCAACTGTACATCAGACGGAACCTCATCAGAGGAGGCTTCATAGTCCATTGGTAGAAGTTTAGATGTGAATTCCTTGAGAACTTTACATCTTTGGAGGAGAGCAGCATCAGCCAAAACAGGAGGAAGAACAGAAGATGGAGCAGTCATCGAAACAGGAGGTGCGTCAATAGGAGGAGGAGTTTCAATTTCCACACTCCTATTTGCTGCCTCACTGACTAGAACAGGCATAGACATTGGAGGGATGGCTTCAGCAGTATTCTAAGAACTTACTCCGTGAGAATTGGAAGTTATGTTTTCTAAGCCATTCATGAAGTCTTTTCCACTTGTTTGCCCTGAAAAATCTATGTCACCTAAAGAGAAGTTGTCTTCGAGAAGAAAGGATGCGGCCATCTCAAGGGTTGAACTTGTTGATGAAGAAGGAACATCTCCTTGATCTACATAGGTGACATGATCCAATGAAATAGTTGGTGAGCAGGGAGATGACGCTACATCCAGTGGTCCACTTGTGGTCTTTTGAGAGAGAACATTCTGACTATTAGAATGAGATGCGTCCATCAGGTCTCCAGAAGAAAACCCACCAGACTTCGGAACAGCTTTCTTCTTCTTCGAAGCAGAGGGTTCTGAAGAATCCTTCTCACGAGATGAAGCAGCACGTTTCTGTATTACTTGCTTTGCCATTTTATTGGCATCCCTTTTGGGAGGTGCGAAGGCATCACCTAGAAGAGGAGAAAGTTAGTAAAAAGCTTAAATTATGAATTTAAAGTTTAAGTAACAGAAATTACCAAGTAGAAATTGAAGTCTTGCAGCAATGTGGGAGACGTCCTCACCACCAGTCTTCCTCCATATCTCTGACCACCAAGTAAAAAAGTTGGGAGTGGCCTCAGATAAGAAGGAGGAATGATGAAGTCTGCCTCTTGCCTTTGTTTCTCAGCATGTTAATGACATCTTGCAAAGAAAGCTTTCTCAAGGACTGAAGGTCTCATGTGACAGCACTTGTTCCTTGAGAAGTGAGGAGGTGAAGGGATTTGCTGAATGAACCCAAACTGTCTACCAAGTAGAGGAGGACAATATGTTTCAAACCCGGGTTTGACCCTCCCATCTACTTCAACGCCAAAACAAAGGTCAATGGGCAGCCAGAAGTTCCTCCACGCTTTTTCCACAACATTCGCACTCTCGTTGGTAGGTGTTTCTTGGAAGCATGAAGGGCCAAAATACCTCCGAGAATAAAGGAAGAACTTTTGATCTTTCAGATTCCATAGGGAGTTAAAGACATTGTTCACATTGTTGTTGATATGCACAAGACCTCCATATAAGTCACCATAACACCGAGTGATGAGGGTAGCTGCATGACGAGTAGGAGATAGCTGAGGAAAATACATCCAAGCCCACACTTGAAGAATCCACAAAGGACAATGGGTACCTTTATCAACACTCTAAGTAATGTTGCATAAGCCACGATAAAGATTCCCCAACACGAACTGACCAAGAGCCAATCTCTTCCCTGAGGCCATGAGCTTAGCAAGGTGGAGGTACTCAGCAAGGCAGACACGTGAAGGAGGACAAACAATGAACTTGCAGATCAGGCAGAGCATGAAAGCTGTGAGTTCCTTAGCCTCAAGGGGAGCATATGTTGATTGAGCATACTTAGAGATAAACTTGTTGAAGTAAAGTTTGTCACTGAAAGAAATGGAGTAGAGCAAATCTTCAGCTTCATCAAGAGGAGTGGCGCAGGACACCCATTCGCCATCCACAGGGAGGCCTGTGATTGCTGCTATGTCTAGAAGGGTTACTGACATTGGCCCACATGGGAGATGGAAGTAATTCCAACATCTATTCCAAAAGGAACTGAGAGCAGCAAGCAAGGCACCATCATAGGAGAATTCTTGCTTTGACAACAAGACAAATGACAACAAGTCTTGTTCATGTAGTTGTTCTTCACAATACATGACTATACGATCCACCCAGGCACACCACTCGGTTGGACAGTAGGCCCATGACTGAAGTTTATTAACCCATTTGCGGAAGTCATAGTCATATCCTTGAAGAGGAAGCAGGCCACCTCGATGCAGAGGAAAGCAGTCATTCATCTCAGCTGAAGGAAAACCAGTGAAGATTGGGGCAAAAGCATCTTTGGGACACTCAATCTCATGTTAAGACTTAGCAACAAGTCTTTTCACAAGGTCAAGAGTTCTCTCCTCCTCAGAAGATGTCACAAGTTCTCCTACAAAAATTAACAAAGTTGTTAGAGCACAATTTTTGTTAATAAGATTGGTGAAAATAAATATTTTTAGCACCTTAAAATTATTCCCTAATTTTATTTCTTGGCAAAAATAATTATTATGGCTGCCAAAAATAATTATGGCAATATTTTTAAGAAAACAAAAATAATTTTTGGCCATAAAATTATACTAAGGCTGAATATATCAATGTGCATACCATACAAGTTGTAATTTTTCAACTAAGGTCATGGTATGCTAAAAATTCAAGGTTTTTGGTAAATTAGGAAATTAAACTTAATTTAACCTAAACCTAAAATTTAATTTTTGGCTAAAAATACTAATTTAGCCAAAATTAATCAAACTCAAACCGTAATTCATCCAAGCATGCCGCCCAACTTGCAATTTTTTGCAATTAAGGGCTCGGCATGCTAGGGTTTTCAAAATTTCATCAATTGAGATGCGTACGTGTGAAATTAAACCTAATTTCATGTGTTTGGGACCTGATTTGATGTAAATAATTGGCTAAAAACAGCAATTTGGCCGAAACCCTAAGGATATGGGGAGATTGAGTGCTGCCCATATTGCAGTTTTTGCAATTAAGGGCTCGGCACTCTAGGGTTTTCTAAATTCTATCAAATTGGGTAGTGAACGTGTGAAATTAAACCTAATTTCATGTGTATGGGGCCTATTTTAGTGTTGATTATTGGCCAATTTCATCAATTGGGCCAAAATTAGCAAGAATTTCAACCTAAAAACCTAATACTATGCCGCACAAATTGTAATTCATGCAATTAGGGGGCTACGTCATACGAGGGCGTTAAAATTGTAAAAATTAAGGTTCCTATACTTTTAATTAGGACTTAATTTTATGATTAATCCCCAGAATTTTTGGCTAATTTAATCAATTTGGCCAAAATTCACAAAAATCACATAAACCCTAGCGACTAAATTGAAGTTGCCGCTCAAAATTCAAATTCATCAATTGGGAGCCGCGGCATGCTAGGGTTTATAGTCCTTGTCCAATTAGGATTAGGGTTGATCTAATCCTCACCTAATTTCATAAGGAAAACACCTATTCCTAGTCCAATTTAACCTAATAGGATTTGTAATCCTAGCCAAATAAGGCCACAAAGTTGCGCCTATGGAGAGGAAATTAGGGGTCGACTAATTGCAGCCCCTATGTCGACATGATCAACATGATTTCATGCCATGGAATCCCAATTTCATGCAGCAACATGTTCACCTAAAGATCTATGGCAAAAATTAAGTCCAAGGTTGAAAACTATGTAGTTTATACTAAGGATTTTTGCCAATTTCTTTACTAAATTGATTTGATTTCTAAATCAAATTTTTACCTAAAATTACAGCAGCCATATCATACCAAAATCATCATCAAAGTCGACCTAATCATAGTAATTGAAGCTAGGGTTGTTGGCATAAAGGAAATTGTTGAACTTAACACTATGTTTGGATTGGGGTGGGGGGAGGGAAAGGAAAGGAAATGGGAGGAAAGAGGGATCTCTCCCCTTGTTTGGATTAGATTTTTTATTTTTAAGAGGGAAAGGGAAGGATGATGGGATCCCTCCGTTTCCCTCCTAATAGCCATTTTTCCTTTCCTCCCAATTTGGGGGGTTTTGAGGGGAAAGGAAACCTATTTTAATTATTAACTTATTAAATGTCTAAAATATCCCTATAATTTTTAACAAATATCGAAGTTACCTATAGAACTATAGTTGCTTTCCAACACCCAAAATTCTCCCACCACCGCCTCTCTCATCTCTTTTCTTGTGAAAATTTCTAATTTTTTCTTTTGTTTTTTACTATCAAGCAATGACTAAGTTTGAGTGCCCTTCAAATAATAACAAAGGTTATTATTGGTAATTTATAATATATTATATCCTTTCCATTCCTTTCCACTGCTTAACCAAACAATTGGTATGGTGATTCCTTTCTTTTCCGTTCCCCAACTAATTTTAAACAATCCAAACAGGGAAACCTATATCCTATCTTTTCCTTTAAAAAACTTCCCTCCCATTTCCTTTCCTTTCCTTTCCTTCCCTTTCCTTTAATTACTTGAATCCAAACATAGGCTAAGTGCAAAAGTTTAAAAAGTTCATGAACAATTACCTTGATTTTGTGCCGATTTGGGATCAATCACCATGGACTTGAGCTTAGGCCTTGCTTGAGTCAATTGGGAGCTGCCATCATGGGAGTTTGATCCAAATTGTTTGATTCTTGCCAAGGATTTGGAAGCCTCCAAGAACAAGGAGCCGCGGCTTGAATTGCTTGGCATGAGTGATGATTTTTGGTGATGATTTTTGTTGCTACCTTGATCTTTGGAAGCCATTAAAGCTTGAGAAAGTTGCTGGAAAATTCGGCTAAGTATGGTACCAGGGGTGTCGACGTTGGCTAGGAATTAAGAGGAAAAATTTCGGTACAAGACCAATTTCCTTATATACAAGCTTAACTTCTTTTAATTCAAGGACTTAAGCTTGGGGGGGCATTGTTTATACCTCAATTTAAAATTGAGGGCAAATTGGTCTTATCATAATTATAATCAAGATGTGTGGTTAGGATTTTATCAAAAATCCTAAAGAAACTAGGTTTCTGCACCACCCTGATTCAAATTGAATTAGGAAAGTCTTGTAAATTAATTGCAAGGGCTGAAATTAATTAATTATTAAATAATTAATAATTATTTTATTGAATAATTATTATTAAAAATCCCACATGTGCCGCCCCCTACCTGGGTGAGTGGCAGAGAAAGTCAATCGGAAGCAGTTTCCTTTAATATTGTTGTCTGCTAGGGAGGCAAACAAGTAAAAAAGGAAAATTACTTGTCATCTGCCCATGAGATGAAAAATACCTCATGGATATACATAGCAAGGCCCAAGTCGTCTCCCATACAGAGAAGAGGTCGCCCTCTGCCCTGCAGAGATATATTTTTCTCTTCCTGCAGGAAGGAGGCAGAGAGCTAAAGTTTGTCAGCAAGAGAAACATCTATGCACGTGAGAGAGGCATGAGCTAAAGTTTTTTCAACCTCACATCTCCTCCATATAGTCGACCAAACATAGTGGAGAAATCGCCTAGCCTTGTTCCCTTCCTCGGGAGGCGAAACTGCAACTTGTATTTTGTTCAATTAAGGACAAAATAGTAAAATTGATCAATTGAAGAGGCTAGAGGCTGCGATTTCTACCAAGGAGCATACCATAATTATCCTTGAGCTATGTAGATCATCTTGGAAAAATTTCACCTCATTCTGACATCGGAGTAAAAACTTATGCCCGATTTTCAGTTAAGGACATTTTGGGGAGTGAAACCAAATTCACCATGATAGAGATCTCGAAATCACTTGAGATTTGTTCCATAATCTTATGGAGATAATCTAAGCCTACTGGTAAAATTTTGGTTAATTCCGGTTTAAGCCATTTTCTTATTTAATTATTATTTTAATGATTTGAAGAGCTAAATATGACTAAGTATGAGTAATTTCGTGGCTTTGATGACCAAAGTCCAAATCATTATGTCAGTTGGCCACTACTTAGTCAAAATAGCTACATTCAACACAAAAGAAGCGAACAAAGGCTTGCTGCAATGAGATAGGAAGAGGAAGGAATTATCATCAACTACCCGGGAGGCATATATTCATCTCCCATTCAGGCAGAGTGGCGCCCAAGTGCTTATTTTGTCTTCTCCCTAGTAGTTGGAAGCAATCAGAAGAAGGAGGAAACTTCATCGCACCTTCCTGGAAGCTGTCATCTGCATAGGATGAGGATTTTGCCTTTCTCAGCAAGGCAAGCCCATTAATGCAAAACCCATGCCGCCCCCTATATAAAGGGAGGCCATTCTCAGGTTTTAGGCAGATATCACTCATCTCAAAACCATCTCTCAAAGATATCACTCATCTCAAAAACCAGCTCCTGAAGCTACAAACTTGCTCCGCGCAAAAAACCAAACTTCGTGCTTATTTTCTCTCTGGCTCTGCGCTATTTTCACCTTGTTCATCACGAGTTCTTCACTCGCTCTTCATATTTTCCTTGTTTAGATCTTGTCTCAGGACAATCAAACACTCTTTTAGTGTTTTTCTCTTGTTTCAATCTTGTCTCCGGACATACAAACACTGTACACGTGCTTTTCATTTAGAAATAACAGATCAGTTTGTTATTTTCTTTTCAAATTCAATTGCAATCAAAGCAGATCTCCTATATCTCATCCAAACAGAGAGAGACCCACAGATGGAAAGTAGTTCGCTTGCGGATCCAATGATTCAAATGCCCCGGTGTGACTTTGATCTAGTCCCCACAAATCGCTCTGATCTTTTAATCTGCTGCTCCACGCACCAGATCTAGTTTTTACAACCTCTTTGTCAATTTCAGCAAATTGACTAGGACGCCCCTATGCTGTCATAAAGAATTCTCCGCGAAAACTCTAGCAAGAGATTTTCGGCACAACACATGCATTGTCAGTCAATCAGGTATTACCATGTCATTAAAAAATAATGTGAAAACTTAAAAGCTCCTAAACATAAAAAAACAACATGTCTTTAAATTTTTATTAGAAAATAAGTCTTTTATATATTTTTGTAGAATTTGAACCTGATTATGGCTGAATGAAATATAAAATCAATATTTTGTACCAAAAAAAATCAATATTAAAAGTTCTTAAGAACCTTCATCCACCATAACCACCATAATCTACAGCCACTGCTCCAACCACCGCAATCAGACCTTCAACCACCACTAATGAAATTTCAAGGGCTTTTACGACTCTGGTATACCTCACCCCAAAAGGCAAGCAACCAAGCATCAATTATAATCGCAAAAACCCAAATCACAATTGTGCACCGGGCAGACCAACCAACAATTATCACCATTGATCCTTTTTCAAATGGTGTTCCAAATTGCCATTAACATAGTGTTTTATTCTTGGATATCAAGCATGCTTTCTAATCAGCTCCTTTCACCCAATTTTATCATTAAGTCCCATTTTACTTCAAGAAAAGTCTCTACCATGGACCATGTTTAACTGAGAATGGTAATAAATTCATCAAGATCATTTGGAGATGGTATTGTATAAAAAGAAGCAGATGAGGAGATCAAAGGTTTAAGATTTGCACATTCAACCTAAATGATGACAGGAAATTTGATGTAATTTAATTAAATAATTTTCATTTCAATAAAACTTTTAGATCTAGATATTTGTTGTTGAAGCCCTCCTAAGTTTTTCATATTTATTCATTAATGAGGTGGCATTATTTGGTTGACCGACGATGTATGAAATCTATACACTGTCAATACATCAAATATTAATCCTATTTATATTCATGTATATTTATTTGTACTTCCACTAAAAATTTAAAATTGGCCCCTTAAAATAATTATATTCAATTTGGCCCCTCCAATTCTATGCGTCAAGATCCGCCCCTCATATATTGGTATAAACAATTATAATATACATATGATTGCTATATATTTGATTTATTTTTAATCTTTGTATGAAGAAAAAGAAAAAAAAAAGTTAACATAATTCTGCAATAATCAATAATATACTATATGGCTGATTCATAAAAGAAAATAAAGAAAATCGTTTGATGATCTTATTCAAAGGATTGTGGATTTTTATTTATGAGATCCGATGATTGTCTCGAATAGGGATGTTTATCGGTTAGTTCGGTTGGTTGAAGTTGGAATTTCCCTTCCACCGCTGACAAACGACATAGGGGGAAATTGGCACCGACAACCGACCATCAAGGGTAAATAACCGCCAGTCACCGACCGCTGTCGGTGCGGTCGGTTATTAACAGGTAGTTCAAAATGTGCAAAAAATGTAAATTTCAATTTAAAGTTTTACATTCACTTGAGAGTTTTAATTGGACAACTTTACAATTTCAACTTTAAAGCAAATGCATAAACTCAATAACTCCAAGGCTTTGAACTCAATGACCAGAAATCATAATTCAAAGAAGTGTGTAACTGTGCTGTGCAAGTGTTTAACTAAGTAACATTACATTGACAGTAACTTTAACTTAGTCTAAGTCTATACCTGAAAAAAGGTTAGAATATACAAAAAAAGCTCCACAGAACAAATTCTAAATGAGCACTAGCAGTAGCAGGGATCAAATACCATTTTCACTTATGCATTGCACATGCACTAATACTATGGACAAAAAAAATTAAAAAGCAGCCACATGCATCATCAAAGATCCCACGAGCACTCTTGCAGCACCAGCAACATCAGCTCCAAAAAAAACTTTTACTTTAACTTCAGTCTTTAATCTTATAGATAAGAAGGTCAGAAACAAAAGCATCAGTAATGACTAGAAAGCAAATTAGAAGCAAATTAGAAAGTAAAGAAAGCAGCAAAAAATAATGAAACTTGAAAATAAAGAGAAAAATGCAATTAGCAGAGGACCATACCATATACCATATTTACCTAAACTCCCAATCCAATCTCAGGTATCAACATTAGTTTCCATAGAGATCTTTTTCAGATCTTTTCAAAACAGAAAAATCCAATTAGTAATTTATCTATTCAAAACAAAAAGCAACTGATAATTTTAATGAAAATAAAGTTTGCAGTCTTACCTAGAGCCAATTTATCCAACTCAGATTGCTCATCAGTGTCTGCCATTGGGTCAAATTTAATAGACCCTTCATCCAATCTTGAGCACATATCAGAGCTTGAACAATCTTAGAAGTCATGCTACTTCTAGACACATCAAGCACTCTTCCACTAGTGCTGAAAGCTGATTCAGAAGCTATATTGGACACTAGGACAGGCAAAAGATCTCTCGCAAGGCATGACAGAGTAAGGAACCTTGGGCTATTCAATCTCCACCACTTCAGCACATCAAAGGGAGCCCCTTACTGCGTCTTTTCTCTCTCAATCTCTAACTCAGATTTATGTTGTTGCAAACAAGAATCCATTTGATGCTTCATGAATTGTGACATTGCATCACCCACATTGCCTTGAAAACTCATATGGGGTTCGCATCCTTTATTAGAAGAAGGGTTGCAACCTCTCCTATAGTCTTCAAACAAAGCCAGCAATGCTTCATTTATAGAAGCCAAGAGAGGGAAAACTTGACCATCTTGGTACATCTTCCCAATGTAGAAATCCGCAAATGTCATCTTCTTTCTTGGATCCATAACAGCAACAACATATACCAGCATGTTGTGTTGTCAACTTGGCCCCAATATTTGTTGTATTACTCCTTCATCTTGGTTGCCATCACCTTCAACTCCAAGCCTTTGTGGTTTTTCATTCGTGTCAAAGCAGTAGACACGATGAAGATCTCATCTAGCAGATTGGTATTGTCACAGTTGTAGAAGCAGACACTTTCATAGTTAACACGTAGAATTTCTTCAAAAATAGACACAATGACTTTGTTGCATCTTAATCTTCCTTAGTTGGCAACCCGATAGTCCTAAATTCATGTCTAAAACTATGATCAACATCTGGAAATTACTCAAAAGCTTTCTCATACTTACAAGCACGCTCTAACATCTGATATTTAGAATTCCACCTCGTGGAAACATCTAAACAAATTCCTACAGTAGTCTCAATACCTTCATTGACTACACATTCCATAAACTTTGCCAACTACTATTTGAGGCTCTCATAAACTTCACAGCCTTCCTAATTCTACCAACAGACTCATTATAGTCTCTTAATCCCTTCCCAACTATCAAATTGACAATTTGTGCAACACACCTCATATGCAAGTATTTCCCTTGAACTATTGCACTTTTCCTGCTCACAAACACTTTCTTTAAATGATTAACTACCACATCATTGGCAGAAGCATTGTCAACAGTCACACAAAACACTTTATCACACAAACCAGTCTTTTAAACACCTCTCTAGTGTTTTACCTATGGCCACCCTTGTGGCTAATAATTGGATAAAAACTAATTTTCCTTTTGTAATCTCCACTCCTCATCAATGAAATGTGTTGTGACACACATGGAGCACCATTGGGCAGAAGTCCATGTGTCAGTGGTCAAATAGACCATACCAGCAACACTCTTAATTAGCCCTTTCAATGTCTTCTTACCTTCCTCATAAAGCTCAAAACAATCCTTAGTAACTGTGTGTCTAGATGGAATTGTAAATCTTGGACAAGCATTGGACATAAACTCCCTAAAATCCTTTCTACCAACAAACCTGAAGGGAAGCTCATCTTATATAATCGTTTTAGCCAATGGTTTCCTAACAGCCTCATACACAAACTTCCAAGTCCCTACTTTTCCTTGATTGTTAATCACCATCTTTTTTCTATTTTGAATCATTTTCCTTAGCAGCTTGCACTAGAGGGTTCTTAGGGCAAGCCTCAACATGGTTTTTAATACTAGTAGTACCATTTTTCTTAAAATGGGCAAAATAAGTATGACCACAGTAAATGCAGCAGACCTCAACTACCGCATTTTCAGTAAACTTTGTAGCATGCTCCATAACTACAGATTTACGTGCCCTAGGTCTTTTATTAGAAGCTTGAGTTTCAGGTTTACCTTTTGCACGCCCAACAGTTTTAGGTTGACTGTTAAACCTCTCATTACCAGCAATAACAGTATCAACAGAGGATCTGTTGTTTTGAACTACTTCTTCCCCATTTTAAGAACTTTCAACATCCACCTGGATGTCTACTGCATCAGGAATCTCAATGTCACTCATCTGCATAAATAAAACAATCATTTCAGAATCAACATTCAAATCTAAACAAAAATCAAAACTAAAAAACTAAAAAGCACTCAACTAGATTATAAAGCAAAGGCCAAAGAACTAAGACCTTAAATTGTACAGTAAGAAGAACTATACCAAATTCTTAACAATTCATTTCATGCATATATATATATATATATATATATATATATATATATACACAAACACACACACATACATGTAGACACCCTAATCTCACCTGTATCCTCCAAATTGAACTAAATTGCTCCTTAATGAACATTAAAAGTCACCCAAGGGCATTCTGGTCATTTTTGCTTCAGGGGTATTTTGGTCATTTTTCAGTCGATGGTTAGTTAGCATGTTCATTTTAGTATTTAAATCCAAGTGTCCAAAAATATTTTCCATCCATGTATATTGCATCACATTTTGCATTTATTATTCCATTGCTACTACAATAAAAAACGGGGGGGGGGGGGACACAAAAATGAGAAAGGAATTTGAAAAAGATGAAATTTTATTAGTACATTTGGGCTTCTTTTTTAAACTTTGACCTCTTAATTATTACTTTTTGGATTTTTGTTTTCGGTCACATCTTGTTAAGGCCCATTTCCCTTTTATCCCATCACTTGATACTAGAGGGATAAGTCAGTTCATAATTTGTAAAAACTCAAAGAATTGATAATTGATAATCACAAAAAGAAGTGTAATGTGCATTCATTCTCATGTATAAACTTGACTCATATCAATGGTTCTTGCATTACACATGACATTTCGTTATTGTACTTTCTAACTAGCTAATGAATAAAGAAGGGCATAGTGGAACTTCATTTCTCCCTTGCCACTTACAAAAACGAAACACTAAAAATAGCCATTTGGTTCACTTTTTGCAGTGTTGTTAAGCCCTTCTCTTTGACGAACTCTTTTACTCTTATTTCGATCCTAATGCTCTTTTAAAGTCCCTTAACAGAATCAGTTGGCCCACAAACAAAGCGAGGAAGCAACCACAGTTCCAATAGGTTAAAATCAGTCAGAACCAGAGCTCGGTGCAAGCATAGGCAATAGAGCATAAGTTCAGCAGATGAAACAAGCAGTTGCCAGATATTGGAATTGCTTCAAGGTCAGATTCTCAAATATCAATGCAATCCAAAATGGTTAGCAGCAACAATGAGAAGAAAGAGAGCTCCAGAGCAAGTCCAGCCCCAAATCCAAGCATCAGTTAGTCATTTCATACACTTGTTGGTACTACAACGCACACGTGCAAGAGCAAAATAGAACAGTGAGAAATGGCATCATTTCCCACTTAAAACAGGTTCCAAATGAATTCTACAACTTGCAAAACAGAAGGGGACATTAGTGTTGGTTCGGGTTCAAAAAGACAGCAAGAAGAGCAGTAAATAATCATGAAGGGCAGTGTCATTGCATAAACAAGCAAAAAGCAAGATAGTAATGAAAGTCAATATAGCCCAGCAGAAGCTTACATCAGAAAGCAATACAGCAGATTTGTTAACTTCCTTCCCATGAATCTGGTTATTCAAAACCAGCAGCATTTTGGTATGCATTCAAGTAAACACCAGCACATTCATGACAGCTTGTTAGAATATACGCATTGACAGGGATCAAATAATAAACATAGACAGCAAAGCCAAACAACAAAGCGAAATTGGTAGGTAGTCATCAAGTACTTATTTTCAAGGGCAAACATTTCTCAATAAAACAAAAATCAGCAGATCAAGGGGGCATCAGGGCATTCAATGTACAAGGGGAGGATTTATAATTAATCAAGGTCAAGGGCTCATTTTGTATTCGAAACAGTAATAGCCAAATTTCAAAGTGGTTACAGAAATTTCAAGTTTTGCAAATGACTCATTTCATGATGACTAACATTTGGCATCATCTAACATGCATACATTTTCATAAACAGCATCCATTTTGTTTTTGAACAGGACCTTTCAAAGATCAACTGTCGACAGGGAATTTGTTCTTCAAATAAATGTCGATTGAGTTTTTCTTCAGACAGGAATAATGGGTGTCTACGTCTTTGTGCACTTCCCAACTTTTAGATTGTATATAAACTACTCTTTTGTACACTTCCCGATAGTTAGAAAGCACACAAAGAGGGGCAGCTGTAGACACCCTAATCTTACATGTATCCTCCAAATTGAACTGAATTGCACCTTAATCAACATTAAAAGTCACCCAAGGGCATTCTGGTCATTTTTGCTTCAGTGTTATTTTGGTCATTTTCAGTCGATGGTTAGTTAGCATGTTCATTTTAGTATTT